>VXBT01013600.1:94236-231810 GCA_013400235.1 Oriolus oriolus | reverse complement strand
CGCCGCTCCCCCGCCTGCCTCCGGGGCGCTGCCAGCGGCCTCGGGCTGGACAAGGCGAGGCATCATCGCTCCATCCTCCGAGAACAGGCTGTAAATGAAAATCGGAGATGCGATTTTTCGGTTCTTTTCCTCCATTCCGTACTGCGATTGTATGTGCATCTGTGGTTTGGGTTTTTTTAAGTTGTTGTCTGCGCATACAGAATCCAGCTGGGCGTGTATAGAAATACTCCTCTGTTTGCATGAACAAATTTTTTAAATTGCAGCTTAGTTCTGGATTCCAGCTCGAGGCATGATCGTGGGTGTTGGTGTTCAATGTACTCATGCGTAATATACTGAGATGTATGTAATGGCTATAAGCCACCCAAAGCCAAAAATCATCATGGTGAATCCAGGTGAAGTAGGTTTTTGAACAGACAGATAGTGCTGTGCTTGAGAAAAAGCCACACTCAATGACCATCCATTACCTTTTCCAGGATATATTCTTCTATTTATGTGGGTACCTAAGTGTGATTGGCTTTTTTCAGTAATGATTTGGATCCAAGTTTGTGATTTTGCCAATAAACATCACCCACCATTTAGAGGTGGAGTAGGGGCCAGGAAGCCTTTCCGCACTGTTGCTGCCTGAGTGCTGACTCCAGCTGGAGGTGTTTGTTGGAAGCCAAATCTAATCCTTGCACTGTTGTTCTGTTTCATTAATGCAATGGCTGTTTTGTCTTGTTCCCTTCCTAAAGTCCACTCTGCCTTTCTCACGGTAGCAGTTGGCTGTCCAAGCATCTCTTCCCTTTGAATGTATTTCTAAGAATTTTTTTTAAAGGAAAACCCCAGTGGGGAGGAGGAAAGCATAATTTCTATTGATATGAAATCTTCCTGGGAACTGGAGTACTGAAAGGAAATTTTGTATGTGTCAGATACAAAATTCCCATGGTCCTTCTCAGCACCATTAGTGAGCTCCATGTGTCTTCTTTCGTTCCCTAAGCACTGAGCTCAAGTGGAATGCCCCCACAGCACAGAAACAGAGGTGCAGCACAGCAGCAGGTTTTACCCATAATCACAATGGAGTGTGCCAAAGCTGGGACTAGTGCTGCCCATTCCCTTTCTGTACTTTCCTTTATTCTTGCTGTCCCATATTCCACATAACTTCTACACTAATTCTGTGTGTTGGAAGAGCCACAAAGCACTGTTGCTTTGCTTCTCTCAGAACAGTTCCCAGTGCAGATATGTCTTACACTTACTAAGGTTATTAGTGCAACAGTTTACAGTGAAACATTTGGTTTTCTCCCTGATCCTTTGCATTTAATTTATTTTCCTCTGTCACAAGAAGCGACAATTGATAGTTTTTCTTTCAGTGTGAGGAGAAGGCGAGGCAGTGCACCTCAGGAAGAAAGGATGGAATACCTTGGAGCTGTGTGCCACGAAGCCCTTTGGGTGGTGAGAAGGTGGGGAGCAGTCAGGGCTGTCAAGTCTCTCCCAGTGGGGGCACAGGGCTCACTAGGTGTACACAGCACAGGGCATGTGGGGAATTCCTCCAGGGGGTAGTTGTGTAATTAACCTTTCATGAGCTATGGGAGAGGATTTCCTGGGCTCCTTTTCTACTGAAGAAAATTAATCCAGTTGTTAGGTCACCGTGTGTAGCGGATGCTGCACTTACCTCTGTTACTCCCCGTCACAGGCCTCTTGTACCTTTCTGAACTGTCAGCCCTCTCCAGTCCTGTCACCATAGTGGCATTTAACCCCCAGTGTGTCACTCCTTTAACTTAGATATTGCTTTTTTTCAGCTTTCTTTCTTTCACTGCTATATCTCTTTGTCTTTTTTTTTTGAATCATTTCTGTAGCATCTCTGGGGGTGTGGTCCAGTGAGATATCTTCAGTAAGAGATGTGAGAGAACATGAGAATTATTGACTTGTGCTTCCTGCTCATAATCCCTTTTAAAGATACTCTGCTGTCATTAGCATCTTTATCACTCTCATTATCATCCACCTGGAGCAGATATTGCATTTTTAACTGATGAACACCAGATACATTAATATTTTGTACAAAAATAGGTAAACCTAAACTGAGATGCTTAGTGGCATACAAGCAATGGTTACCTCTCAAGTTAATTTATTTTTTACAGGATACTGTAGACTATTTATATTGCTATAAAGTGCTTTTGTACGTTACCACACCTTTGCACTGCTCATTGTGGACCCAACTTGGCTTAGCTAGATGTCTTGTGAGACACTGTAAATGCCCTGTACCTTAGAGCCCCTCTGATGTAAACACAGAAGCAGAAGGTGTGTGTAAGTTTGATTACCACTTGCAGCCTCAGTGATTCTACAGTGTGCTATGGAGAGTTAAAATCTGGCCTCCTCCTCAGTGCAGCTTAAGCAACCACATCTGAACACCTCAGCTGTATTGTATTTATTAGCTATGCCATGAAGAACAGCTTTTGACTGTAACTATTAAATCTGTTGTTAAAATAAGCCTTTTTGCATCAGTGTGTTCATCAGTGGTTGATTGTGCAGGCTTGGGTGTCCTGTTCTGCTGGTGCTCTAATTGACTTTGGTGTAAGGTCTGTTGTGCTAATGAGCAGGACGCACACATAGTCAAAGCCTATTAGCTAGTGACTGGGTTTCCATTTTAAATCCATACTTTAATTAGTGCTGTACACCTCAAGATGCTGTGCCAAAGATGTTGAGCCACTGCTAAGATGTATGACTGGCTCATTTCTGTGTGTTGTTCTGTGATTTCAGAGTGCTCTTGTAGTCTAGGTAACCTCAGAAACAGCCACTTCTCATAGGTAGAGACTTTTGCTTCCAGCGTAAAAGCCTGGTTTTGGGAGGTGCTGGGTGCTGCATCCAGGCTAAGAGCACTCGATGCTCTTAGCAGGGGTTAGGGGGTTGCTGTCAGATGCCCAGGGGTGAGCTGCCCCCCTTCCTGCTTCTGAGAGACTAAAATTAATATTCGTTTAACTGCCAGCTAATGAAAAAAATGTTAATGGGAGCAGGGTTGAAACATACTCAACCTGAAAAAAAATAGCAGCTTTTAGTGGGGAAAAAAAATGGAAAGGCAGAGAATAAAAAATTATGTCATGGTTTTCAGTAGGATCCAAATTGATATGAGCTGGGCAGCACCTGCAGTCATAATGTCACTGATATGCTTTTCAAGATTTATGTTTGCAATTTAATTTTCCTGAAGTGTTTCATGTATTTTCTGTTTCATATCGAAAATGAGGACTGGATTTCCTTAATTTGCAGTGTTTTTATGGTCGGTTATGTCTCCCTACAGTAACAATAAAATTTTAATTGTCAGATAAATGGTCTTTTCTTCTTTTGCTTTTAGAACAGGGGAAAGGTAGCAAGAGCCTTGGGAGTATGGCCATTTCTGTGGATTTTTTTTGACTATATAAGCCATATATAGTTGATGTTGATGCTCCATGTTCAAAACCTCTTTGTAAACAATTTCTGAGGATTTGAAGTACAAGAAGTGGAATTCTTTGTGTTTAGTTTAATGATTAGAAGTTGTATTTTTATAATCTTTCATTTCAATTGGAGTGATGGGGATTTGTTTTAAATATGGAAAGTGATGCTATGCTTCAGGAACTAGAGAAACAAATGAACAAGTTTGGTACAGAAAGCAAAACCATTATAAAATAAAGATAATTTAAATTTCATTCCTTTTGTGTTCTCTGTTACTGTTGTAGGATTTCAGGTCTGGTCAGTGATCATTCAAGTCACTTTAAGCCTTTCATTGCATTGGCAGTAATTCAGGTCACCTTCCCCAAAACAGGGACGTGGTCCCTGGTGCATGTTGAAGAAACTGTATAGCTCCCTATTGCCATGTCAGAATAACGAGTCCATGCTTCCACATGAAACATACATTATTAAGGGCTATATAACTTCTGAAAAGCCCTGGAATACACAGGATAAACTGAGTTCATTTAGAGTCAATAATGTCATGCAAGTTATGTATGAGAAAATATAATAGCAGATTCTTCAAACTTTGATTTAAAATATCCTTTCATTTTGACTTATGGAATCATATCATTGTCATTATGTCACTTAAATGTTGGAAAACACTTTTAAGATCTAGTTCAGCCATTAATGTAGCATTGCCAAGTCCACCACTAAACCACATCCTTAACTGCCACATCTACCTCCAGGGGTGGTGACTCAACCACTTCTCTGGGTGGCCTGTTCCAATGTGTGGCAACACTGCACATGAAGAAATGTTTCAGTAATATCCAATCTGAACCTCCCCTGGCCCAACTTGGTGTTTCAAATTCGCCTTGTTGCCTGGGAGAAGAGGCCAACCCCCACCTGGCTACAGCCTTCTTCCAGGTGGATTTAGAGAGCAGTGAGGTCCCCCCTGAGCCTCCTTTTTCCCCAGGCTAAACATCCCCAGCCCCTTCAGCCACTCCTTATCAGACTTGTGCTCCAGACTCTTCACCAGCTTTATACTTGTATTTTCCAGCTGACATGGACAGCCCATGTGGATGCTGCAAAGCTGCTGTGTGCACGGAGGGTGTGCTCGGCGTTCTTGAACACCCAGCCACCTGAACAGAGCTCTGCATTTCCAGAAATGCCAGACATAGATCCAGTATCCTTTAATTCCTTTCTAATGAGATTTCTGGATGTTAGAGGATGCACAATTAGGATCTGCTGTACTCTGCTGTATCAGCACAGAGGAGCCAGAGTGCAGGATAATACTGTGTTTGTTTTCCCACTATTTCTTTATCTGCTCTGCATCTCGAGGGTCAAGAGGGATTCAAAGCCTTTATTAGCTGTGTGCTCTTTCTTACAGCAAGGTAAGCTGAAGGTATTAAAAAAGAGAGAGTTTAGATTTGTGGTTTTGGCAGGTTATTCCCACCAGCTCAAAACAGAATCCAGGCTGCCTGCTCAACGTGAGCTGCATGTGTCTTTGTGTCCATACATGTGCCGCCGAGAAAGCTCCAGAGAAAGACAGACAGACCTTTCAGTCATACTTGCACTTGGAGAATCTGTCCTTGACACTGCTAAATGGTTGCCATTTGGAAGCTTTGACATTACTGGTGTATGCTTAGGACTGATTTTTTTTCTTTAAAAAGTGGGATCACCAAAAAGCAAGCTCTATGCCAAACCAATGGACAGCTGGGATTTAAAGATGCATGAACAACTCCTTGTCAAAAGCTGCCCTGATTATAATCTAAGACCTAAGACAAAACCTCTTTGATCTATAGCATTAAACATTAATAATGTTAGCTAGGAGCTTGTAGTCATTCTTTTACATAACCAGTTCAGTGCTCACTTATCTGCATAATAGGGCACTGACCATTACTTTACCAGCTCTGCTTTCTTCCAAAGGTTAAAGTCGTTTTCTCTGGGATTCTTTGATTCCTCCAGAATGTCTTGACCTATAATAAATAGAATCAAAGCATCAGGAAGCTGAGAGAGCAGATCTGAGTGTAACTAAGGAGTTCTCAGATGCTTTGGTTCAATCTTAAGTCCCGATGTCTTGCTGTGGTACAGCACAGCCAGAGGGACTAGCTGTATAATCCAGATGTTGCAGAAATCCTGTTCTGTGTGCAGAAATCAGTGCCCTCATCCAGGATGTTGCCAACAATTGAGGTGAGAATCATTTTTTCTGCTGGCTGTTTGGCACAATTGCATTAGATTTTTATTAGTGTGGGGAACAAGAGGAATCCCTGCACTTTTCTTTTCACTGCAGTAACACTGCAGACTACATTTCCAAATCTTGTATAGCAGAAATTTCTGTTCCAGAAAAGCTTTTGAAAATTCATTGGAGATTTGGGCATACTGTTTTTATAAAGTGTTGCTACTGCACTTTGGAGAAGGCTGTTGTTCCAGGATTGTGCTTGTAATTTCTGTTGAAAGATGTTAAAAGCAGTGATTCCAATCCAGAAAAACACTTAAACGTTTACTGCTCTTGGAACACGTGTATATTGTTCCGGTAACATCAGCAGGACTGTCCACTTGCTTAAAATGAGGCGTCTTAGAGCCTGGCACAGATGGGGAGAGAATGCTTTGCAATTCGTAGGAAAATATCCTAGGAGAGCAAGAGGAAACCTACTACTGGTCATATTATTAATTCAGGGAACCCTGAGATTAAGTGTTTCAGAGTGACTGTGCTTTTGTCAATTAATAGCATGACCAATTTCTCATAGGAGCAGTTGAATGTTGGAAGAGAAGGATGTGGTAGGAAGTGGGTGGTGGGGAAGGGAAAGTAGGACGCAGCTCATGTGGCACGTGTTTGTGCACCCTTGCACAACGAGGGTTAGAAGAAACTGGAAATGATTTATTTGTGTTTCATGTGCCCATTAACTGTGAAACTATTTCTGTGACACATTTATTTTTTAAAAAATAATTAACATGATTTTCAGCAGTTATATGCTAAAAACTTCACAAACAGAGCAGATGTCACACATTTCCACCTTTGTTGAGTGTGGAAAGGAGGTTTGTGATACAATAGCAAATAGACATTGACATGTTTTACAGACATAAAGCATTTCACAACACAGTTGACTGCAGCAGTAGCTGGGGTCCTGTTGTACACAGAGAATAGCTAGAGATGGAGAGTAAGAGGAATGAAGACTGAAGCAGCACTACATTCATGCCAAATGTCTTGCTTGTTGAGGTGCCTGGTTTTTCTTGAACAGGAAGAGCCCAACCCTGTCCTGTACTGAGCAATAATCCTCTTGGCAGACTTGATGAGAATGAAGTTCCCGGGTAGCAGCTGGATAGCCCAATTGGGTCCTCAGAATCCATAGTCTAGAAAATCTGAACTGGTTATAGATTGGGGGTGGTGGTGGTGTTACTTTGGTTTTGGCTAATCTAGGATGAATTTCTCAATTCATTGATGAGCTGCTAACATGGGGGTTGAGATTCTGGTTTAAGTTTTGTTGAAAATGGAATGGATGCTGGCCATTAGGTGGCTTCACCACCCTCCTAACCTCATTCCCGTAACAGACAAAAGCAAAAAACTCCAAATGATTCAAAGGGTTGTATAGGATGAAGTAAAGCATACACCATCAAATTAAATCATTGATCAAAGATTAGACCATTCAAATGGAGTGCAGTGATGTGGAAAGCAGAAAATTAGAGCAGCAACCCAAGTAAATTCAGCAGTGACCAGGTCTGTTAGTTTGCTGTGTCTTTCTGCTGGAATTTAGTTTCCTTGAAAGTGTTTTCAGTCATGAACTGCATTTTCTACCTGAGCTAGTAAGGTTTGTTGGAGTGCTCTGTCTGTTGTTTCAGCAGAAGTCTTGGTTTGATGGGTATAGTATCCTTAATTACTATTAACCCCTTCCTCTGCTCACCGGGATGATGATTTTTAATGGTGTCTTGTGAAATACTGATGGCTCTCTGTGATTGTTATAAACACTTTTTTTCCAGCAGATACATGCTCAAGTATGAAAGGAAGATCCTTGAAAACTGGTTGTAAACTGATAATAGTTGGGTTACTCCTCAGTGGCTTGATCTGCTTGTGCTGGTTAACACACCAGGATTGTTCCATTTCCATGGAATGGAAAAAGTCCTTGGCAAACAGGATCCTGATGTGGCATATGCAAGTTATTGGGACTGGAACAAAAAAGGGTCAGAATGAAGTGTGTGGACTCTTTCACATCTATTTTGAAGGTGCTGTGTGGTCAGGGTGTGCAGTCCTGTCCGCTCTGGTGCTGCAGTGAGGAATGCCTGTCCTTACACTGCGCACTGAATAGGAGCAGAAAACATGGCCAGCTCTGACACAAAGACCAGGAGCGCTGAGCACTGACTGAATGGGTGCTTTGCAGTGCTGGCAGGATTACAGGGAGCAGAGGCAGTACAAGGTGGAAGATCTCTCCCTGCGAGTACGATCACAAGTGCATGGCAGCCGGAACCGGTGCTGTGAGCGGTGCTCGCTGCCGGCCCGCTCCCCGGTGGCTCACACACCCACTCAGTGCTCTCAGTCTGTCACAGTCACAGCACCAGCCTTTTGAATGACACCTACTCTTACACTGAATCTTTAGCCTTCCTATTTTGAAAGCTGAACTGCACACTCCTGGTAGCTGCCAGAGCCCAAACCTGCCAAGCAGCAGCTGATTAGAAAGCATTACTATTACAGTCACTTCAGAAAAGCTCTGCACCTTTAGGAAGCAGGCTGCTGGATACAGGGCCATTTCCTTTTGTTTTGCAAAGTGATTATCTCTAGTGTGGAAATGTTTTAAAAAGTAATAGTATTAAAAGCTTTTAACCTCAGCTGGTTCTGCAGTAATTTTGTTTGTAAGCCTTTCAAATGTTACAAAAGGGGGAAAACCCTAGGAATGAGCCTGCATAGCTAAAACAAAGCCAAACTTCCACTGTGGCTTTTTTTTTTTTTTTTTTTTTTTTTTTTTTTTTTTTTTTTTTTTTTTCCTGCCAAAACAGCTGGAAGAGCATTTGCAAAATGTGGGATGGTGAGCTGGGTTCTGTGACTGATAAAAGATACTAATACCAGACTCACTGCATGGAAGGGAAAAAGACAGCTGTGTCTCTTCGACCGATGTGTAGAGGTATTGAGGTGTATGTTCAGAGAGAAAAAGTAACAATAGGACTGATGAGGAAACAAAAAATATTAAAATTCAAAGTTTTAAAGGATTTCTGAGATGTCAGCTGAACCCAAGGACTTGGAACAGCTGATCACCTTTAAATTTCTAAGACCCTAATTAAGTGCATACCTAAAGTATGCAATTCTCTGAACTTCCCTTCTGCTTAAATGAAGTATATAATTAAATGCCTTGATAATCTGCAGTAAGTGCCAAAGCATTTTGAGGTATCATAATAGCTCTTCTTTAAAAGTGAGCTCCACTTGAAATATGTTGGGTTACTCCTTTTGTCTATCTACCTTACCCGCCTTGATGCACCACATGCATTTTTATGGATCATTCTCAGGAGTTTTCTCATGACTTTTCTCCCATGTGCCCATGTAAAATGTTTTCCTTCCAACTCAGGTGTGCTGTCCTCTTTGGGTATCTTCTTTCTTCATCTCTCATATTCTCCATCCTTACCTTCTACAAATTATTTCAGAAGCTATAGTTGCAAGTCCAAGTCCTACAGAAATTTGAGTTTAGCTCTGGAAGAGGGGGGCAAAAGAGTAAGCAATTCTCCTGTTCAGGGACAAGAGATGCAAATGCATCAGAGCAGCAAACTAAAATGCTACGGTCACTGAAAGTGTAAGCAACACGGCAGAAGCTTTTCAGTTGACTTACTAAGGACAGAAGCCTGTTAGTATGTCTTTACTGGGCTGCAGGTTAGGAAAAATTGAATGGCACTTGATGTAGAATCTAAACCTCAGAAATGGAAATGTCACCTCCTTTGCTCTGTTTTCTATTTTGGTTGTTCTTCAGCTAGAGCAGAGTAGCTTACAACCTCAATCTGAAAAGTTCTGAATTCTCCTCTAGATGCTGAGCCCAGCAGTCACTTGTGAGAAAGATATTGCAAATTCATTCACAAACACTCTTCTCTCTTTGCCTGTTCTATGATATCTTTCCCCCCACAGACCTAGAGGTCACCTTCATTGAATATGTGGTTATTAACATAAAGGCATGCCAAATGGTTATTCTGTGATAGGATCCAGGCTGTGAAATGGTTCATTCTGCACTGATCTCTGAGCTGTCTGATTGAACATGCAGTGAAACTGCAGATGAGCAAGGCAGTGAAATGTGTTGTCAGGTGGCAGATGTTTTACTCTCCTGGTGCGTTCTCTGGCATTTCTCAAGGACATGAAACAGAAGCAGAAGAAATTGAATTGCTGTGCTTGCTCTCTCCCTTGTTCTCCAAGGTAGTTTTGCAACTCATTTCTCCTGTAATCTTATCAAGTGTGAGAAGAGACATGTACCTCCTGACTTCTCTTACAACTGTCCTTTATACTTTCACAGGTAACCTTTACCCAGCCAGCTGTAGTTTTCAGCATGGGTGGTTTTCATGGTACATATCTTGCTTATCACTTTAGTGTACATAATACCCTTAAAAGTGCTTTAAAGACGGGTATTTGGATGACTAAATAAACATTGCTGCCTCCAGAACATTTGTCTCCTGACCTCTGGTCTGCACAGTTCATGGCTGGCAGAAGGGAGGGCATGGAGAAGGCAGAGGACAACATGCTGATGTGAGCTGCTGTCTGGGCTGCCGTGATAACAATCCCTTGCTGTTCCTTAAAGCCTTCAGGCGCCAGCATGTGCCATGGGTCACGCTGACAAGTGAAGGGAAATGGGAAGAGGAAGCAAAGGTAGGTTTGGCCAAACTCTGCTGTCTTTCTTGAGGACACAACATGGTCTGATTTGAATCGGTTTAGAGAATGCTGGCCAGCTCCTGGAAGATAGCTCATTATTTCTAAAACTGTTGGCTTTGGAAATGGCAGTCAAAACTCAGTTCTAGAGGACAATAAATAGACTTAGGAGAGTCTCTTCTGTAATGACAGTTGGTCTTGTTTTGCCACCTGGTCTTTGCTGCTGGAAAACTAATCACATAGTTTTACACTCTAAGTTTAGCCTTGCCTAATCAAGAATAGAAGTTCATTAATGCAAACAGATTTGATAATTTCTTAGTATTAGATTTTTTAATTATTTTTAAAAAAATTCTATACCTTGTCTTGCCCATAGGTTATGATGGTAATTCAAATGGACTCCACCACATCCATGATACCTTTTTTTACAGAAATATATAACTTTTAGGGTATGGGTGCATCTCCATACTTTAGAGATCTCAGGGACACTGCAATATAAGCAGCCGTTGGACATACACTGTCGATTTGGGTGCGACATGACTGGGACCTTGCACCCCAACACTGTGATGATCTGTGGTGTCTCTGCTCTGTCCTGCAGGACCATGGCATGGCCAGGGAGGTGAGGGACCATAGCTGAGAGCTGCTGCGTGGCCAGGCTGGCCCAGCATGGGCAAGCACATAGCGTGGCAGCGAGAGACAATACAGCTGTGTCTGTTGCTGGTTGTATTGCAGGGTTGCTGTCCAGCTGCTGCATCCAGCAGCGACCTACAATTTACCAAGCTCAACCTCTAATGTGATTTTCATTCTCATAAACCTCAAAACTTTTCATGAAGAGTGTAAAGTTTCACCTGAAATTAAAGGATATATAGAGGAAGGCAGGACTGTCCCATGATGCCACAGAGGAGATAAGAGTCTTAGTGAGCACTTATTCCCAGTTTGGTACTTCTTTAGTGTGGAAGCTTAAACTGGCCATTGGTTGCAGAGGCAAAGCATCAAATCCTTCTTACTCCACATGTGCAGTCAGGTGGCCCAGCAGGTAATGCTCAGAGCATCCCCCAAATTCTTCTGGATATTAATGAAGTTATAGCTTGAAGCTTATAGCCCTGTCTTTGGTACTGGATTCATGACTATGAAGCTCTGATTTTTATGTTGTTTTGTTTTGTTGTTTGGTTTTTTTAACTATGGTGTCGTTTCCTTCAAAATGAATCTTGCAGGTGATCTTACAGAAGCTTGGAAAACTGGGACTTTCAGACTCTGCACCATTTCAGTAAAACTTGGCCAACAAACAGAACAGGGTTTGCTCTTCCCAAAAATAAGCAGCACCTTTCTACATGGTGATTTTGACAGAAACCCTGGCATAGGTTTAGGAATAATAGAGCTCGTGTTCAGCTCTTTGCCTCAGGATCATACTGTGCTCCTGTCAGTCCTAGTAGTCATCCTGTTCACTGCCTGTCTCACAGGAGGAGCAGAGTGATGACAACAGAGGAGATGCAGCAGCTGTCACACCTATTTACAGCTTCTCAGTCACAGCTGTGAGAATAAACAAACATTATATTCCTGCAGTTGCATTGTTAGCAATTTATTTCTAAAGTCAGTCACTTGAAAAATATCGAGGCACAGGTAAAATAGCTCTATCAGCACTTTCTGTGTGGTTTGCAACCTACTGCTTGACCTGAGAACTTCACTCTCTTTCTGTTAACTTAATAGAAGAGTTAAGGTCAAGGCCACATAACTTACCTGGTGAAAGCACACATTTCTCTTCTGAGTGAAGTTGTACCAAGATGGGATGTGGCTCACCAAATGCAGGAACATGCTGATTCCTGTCTGCTGCTGCCATTTAATTCCCTGATTTTATTACCTGCACAGCAGTGATGAGTAATTCTCACATGTAAGCAAGTGATATTTACTGTAAAAAAGGCCAAGTAAATTAGTAGTTGAGCAAACATTTCAAGAAATAACAATCAGAGATTGCTTTCCAGTTTTGTTTGAAAATGCGGACAGGAAAAGAAATTGAAAATATAAACATTTTCTCTTGGATATCCAAGAAACAAATGCACAAACTCATATTTTCCATCACTGCATCCCCAGAAATGTGGGCATGAAACTTGTTGTATTTAGTCAGTAAATCTTTATTAAAGTAAAACAGGTGCAGACAATAGATATGTAAAAAAAGCAGTAAGTCAAGAAAGTTGACAGGATTAAAATCTATGATCTTATTTTGGGGGCTGAAGTGGAACATTCCCAGAAAAACAGAAGAAGGGTGAGTCTGTAATATCCCATGCAGACAGAGCATTTGGGGATATGGATGTTGAGCTCTGTTTTTCCTTTTGTCTGTGCTTTCCTCCCCCTCAAACCTGTGGAGGAGACCACACAGAACAAGCATCTCCTGGCAGGAGCTGTATTTTTGGCTTGGAGTTGAAAGCCATCATCCCTCGAGCACAGCAGATTGGTTACATGGTCTGATCGTTGGTAATTGCCCCTTAGCAGCTGTCTCTCGGAGAGACACTCCAGCACAACGGCAGCTACAGAGGGGCTTTGTAACCAGCCTGGCCTGCAGTCAGCGTTCCTAACTGGGACCTACCCTATCCATCTGTTTCTGAAATGTGTGGGAAGCAGCATGGCTGTGTGTACTTAAAAGCTCAACATGGATGGTGTTTTCAGGGGCATAAGTTCACAGCTGTGATGAAACATCTTACCCTTCTTTGTTTCTTCTCGTTTTGGGAGGCTTCATCTCTCTTGCTGCCACCTTGCTTTCATGAGCTACGGCAGCCTTGCACCTAATTCCTGAGTCACAGCAACGCGTGGCGGAGTTTGAGTGTCTCTGCCGCCATTTGACCCTCCTTTGCCACGGTTCTGTGTGATGGTACTGTTCCTTTTCTGCCTGCCTCATCAGCTAGTATCAAATAAGTTGGGTGCTTATCTCTGGGAACCACTAAGGATGTATTTATTTATTCATTCATTCAATAACTTATATTCTGTGTAGGATCTCACACCTGGATGTGGTACCTCCTGATGTCGGTCTCACTGGTTCATCATTAGGAGAGCTCTGCATTTCCCTGGAGGCACCTGATTGTACCTTCCAAAACATAGCAGTCAGCATGTTTGGCCTTTTTTTTTTTCTCCCACTTAATATTTTTTTTTCTTCTTTAAAGCAGACTTGCTTTTGTGATCCCTGGGATTACTGGAACCGGTGCTTCAAGCAGCACAATTCCCAGTCATCTTTCAAATGTGGTACTCTTTTTGCTATAGGAGTATTTACTTCATGTATAGCCTGGGCTACGTTTATTTTTGTAGGTCAAATTTAACTGTGAGCTGTGCTGCCCAAAGCAGGCACTGGATTTATGTTGTCAGAACCTTCAGCAAAAACCTGAATCCTTCAGAATTGGATTTTTTTTTCTTTTTAATCTATTTCACAGAAGCAACTAGATAGCCTCCAAATCTATTTTTTGGAAAATGTGACACATTCTCAAAGAGACAGGTTGATGGGAGCAATTGCTGTTAAAAAGCAGGAAGCAAAGCAGCAGTGAGGGCATACAAGCATTCACGTCGTGTTAACCTGATGCTGACCAGAGGGAGCCAGCCCACACCTTCCTCCCTGCCCAGGAAAGCCCCACAGCGACAGGATGCCACCTGACCTTATTGCCACGTAAGGAGGGTCAGCCCTGGCCACGTCACCAGCGTGCAGGAGCAGGCAGCCTCCTGTTCATGAGGCTTGGGCAGAGCGGTGGTCCCTGCATTCCAAGGAGCATGTGGGGGAAGCAGGAGTGGGTGGGGGGTGGCACTGCTCTTCTGCTGCCCATCTGCCACTGCCCACCAGCACAAATGCCCCTTCTGCCAGAGCAGGAGTGCCTTTAACTGAAGAGCAAAGGGGAATCCAGGAGAAGGGGTGTTTCTGATACATTTGCTCCCAGGTCCGTGTCTCTGTGCATTGAGTGCTCGATGCTGAGAGCAGCTGCAAATTATCGGTGGGAATAAATGCAGACTTTGCCAGCATGATATAGATGTGATCCAGGGAAAACAGTACTGAAAACAGTGTAAAAATTGTCACATGTGGGACACATATAGTAGAATTGAAAAAAAAAATACACAGGAGTCACAAGCAGATGTAAATCCGCTTGCTAATATGTCTTGCAGGCAGTGTCAGGGGTGTTTTGGTGATAGCTGCTTCTGCAGCAGAGCAGGCAGCGCAAATGCAGTGCCCACAAACTGCTCAGAGTCCGTAAGTAAAAGGCAAATTAGCTTTGCACAGACCTGTGGAGGGAAAAATATAAGCTGAGGAAATAACATGCGAGTGATGTGCACTCTGCACTTCGCTGAATGCCGAGCAACCTGGAAGTGCTATGAAGATTTGGAAACTTGACATTGTTAACCAAAGAAACAAGCAATTGGTTTTTTAGTTCATGTTAGGCCTTTTCTTATCTGTCTCAATTAGTTTTCTGCCTTCAAATGAGGAGCATTTATATCATAGATAAACACTTGTGTCAACCATCTCATCCATCCTTCTGTACTTCCCATCAAAATCTCATCTAATTCCAGATGCAATGATCTCATCCATTATTCACTTTTTATATTTCAGGGCTGCCTTTTCCTATATATACCCTCAACCTTGCATTTAGTTTCACATATACAGAAAAGCCACTTTATTGTTTTTTCCGGCTGAAATACCGGCTGAAAACTGTCCTTTTTTAAAGTTTGTAAAATACTGGGCCATGGCTGGACTCCTGGTGCGTGTAACCTTCCAGCTGGACTTCTGTCTCGTTGCCATCTTTGCCCTGCTCCCATTCCTTCATTCTTGGGCTTTGATCAAGACCTTTTTATTTATTTTCACAGTTCCTGTAGGATCTTTATATTTAATTAGAATTGTTAGTACCTAGCTTAAAAAATTTCATATCACAGGTATGGGAATATTCAGCCCACTAAACACCATTTTGAAGGATTTTTGTCTTTTTCTCCACATCTGTGGAGAAAACAAGCATAATTACATTCCCATACATTAATCCATGTATATCTGAAAGCTCTCAGCCTGTCAGGGATCCTCCCAAGAAATGCTCCATAGTCACTGGCTCTTTATCATCCAGATACTGTATTCCAGGTAGCAGGACCCTTTTCTTCTAAGCAATAAATTGGGTTACAGAGGAGCCTAACATCAGCCTGCGTATATCTCATTTTGGCCAGCCTTCTTCAATGTCTATCATAGCAGGGGTTAAGCTAAACAAATAAAAGAACAATCAATTAAAATGACAATCAATAAAAACCAGAGATTAATTAGTTTAAATAACAGATAACCAGAGAACTACTCTGAAAGCTGCTTACAGTGGTAAAAAATCCTGTTAGCCCTTTAGTTTTAATGCTCTCACCTCAGCAGCAATGCAGTGAATCTGACAGAAAGGAATCATTGCTTTGTGGATATCCTTATCTGAGCAAATTTCCTTTCACTGAAGCAGTCTGAGTTCCCATGCAGTCCTCCTGAGCACCCAGGTCAGCCCTGTGAGTGGGAAAGGGCAGCTTGTTCACATCTGTTTTCAGCTGTCTGCCAGCATCCCCCTCCTCTTCTGTCAGTGCAGCATTTTTAGTAATTGACATAAAAACAGTCTCGTGCCATCGCACATGCATCTGCTTTCCGATCTCGATTTCCAAAGCATGTGTTCAGATCCAGTTTTCACGCATCACTGCATTACAAGGACTCCATTTGCAAAGTCCGTTTCAGGTTGTTAATATTTGTTTAGATTTTTCACCCTGTCACCAAAATTATGTCTTTATACATGTGGGTCAAGGCGGACTGAAGATGTATTTTCCCCTTTCCAGGCCTTCCATGATCAAATCATAATTGGTTGTAGCTTTTCTGCACCCCCTCACTTCATCTTTTAAATAAAGTCCTTTGAGCAACAGGTTCAGGTTACCCAGTAGGAGTTTGTAGTTGGCTGTGTGAAAGATGAGGTTGTCTTGTATCTTTTCAACAAATGCATGAGTCCTGAAGATAAGAATTTCATTCTATGCTGCCTCCATGTCTTTGGAGAGGGCAGAAAAAGCCCGTGTGTGGGGTATGAATGAGGGTGTCTAAAAAGAGGGGGCTATCATCTTGTACTGAAGTCAGCACCTCTGTGTTTTATGTCAGATATGCTGGAAGTAGTTTGGGTCCAGTTAGTAGTCTGGTTTAGATTAATTTCTTTGCAGTTTCAGTATTTTTATGGGAAAAATAAATATCTTTATTCATCATTTTGTGTCATGACATCATAATCATCTGAAATCATGATATAAAATAGCAGTTCATTTTTTATTAAAATTACATTTATTCTTGCTGGTAGCTTTTTTTCCATCATATCTTTTTCCCTTTAAAGAACAAGATGACCAGCAGATGTAAAGGCTACCACCTGGAAAAGGCTTTCTTACATGTGCTTTTTAATGCTTGATTTCTGAGCTGTGAAGAATAGTGCATCAGTGTTGCTTAAGTCCGCATTTACATTTATACTATAATGCAAAGCAAAATCATTAAGGTCACAGACTTCCTGCTTTGACATGAGAAGTAACCTTTCCTTATGTTATCCAGCACTTTGTGTAAAAATGTTTGATGTTTCACTGGGAGATGTTGTTAATAGCAACTGAAGCATTTATCTTAGTGACATCATGTCTCTTAATCAGCAAAAGATCACAGTAACCTTTTGAGAAATCAGAGTACATCAATATCCCTGTAACTCACTCCACTAATGTCAAACTTTTCATGTGCAAAATATCTTGTCTGCATTTCTGTAAAGGAAAGAAACATGTCATCATCTAAATTGCAGGCTTAAATGAAGGCCTAGGATTAAGATAATATGGATCAGATAATATTTTAAGGCTGTCAGCTCATATTGGTTCATCTTGTTCTGTCTGTGGATGCCCAAGTACAGTTGGCAGATGCCAGTGCTGCATTTTCTTGCTTTTCTGCTGTGGCAACTAGAGATCAGCAGGGGTCAGCTGTGCACTTTTCAACCCCAGAATGCCTAGCAGCCTTTGACCAAAGCCACTGTGTTTTCTGAAAAGAAGAATGAGCATGCCCTTGTATTTTAGGCTCTTGGTGAAAAGTGTTCAAAATCAGCCTTTGTCTTTACTGTTGTTCTTCCAGCAGGAGAACAGCTTGCTGTATTTTGAGTTTGTTCAGTGTTGTGAAACCACTGGTTCATAAGGATTAGTGAAACAAGCCCTAGATGAGAACTATTAAAAATTAACATCAGAATATCACTAGTCCATTGAGGATTAAGGCAGTTTTGGAACTGGAAGTGAGACGAGCCCTACTAATGCTTTAAAGACTCATTAGCTGATCTTGTGGTGGACACTGAAAATGTGCAAAAAGCCCTGAAGAGCTTACAATCAAAGCAGACAAGATAAGGCAAGAAGGAAGCTTAAATATGAATAAAAGGGGAAGATTAAAGTCCATAAAGAAAATTAGTTCCACTTTTCATTTTTCTTCCTCCTTCACTGTTCAAATAATCAGATTTGTAACACAGATCTTGTGACACAAATCCTGACTGGCTGGTTTTGCTGATGTTCCTCTGCATGTGAACAGACTCTGACTCAAAGCCCATCTTGTTTGGAGCCTTCACAGGCCACAATCAATTGGCAGCCAGGGCTTGGTTCCAAGTAACAGATAAGGGTTTTCTCGAAACACTGTGGACTGTACTTTTCATTGAAAGGTAATGGTTCATTCTAAAGGCCAGAGTGACCCAATGATATTTCCTCAGTAATGAGTTGTGCACTCTAATGCTTTCTAGAAATGTTATTTCTTCTTTTTCTCCATAAGATCAGCAAGAATTAGATTAATTGTTAATGTTCCTTCTCTTTTTCTTTTCTTGTGGTACCACTGCAAGGAGCTTGAAATAGAAAGGATGGGTATTGGTGAGATTTACAGGGAGTGTAAGTATATGGACAAGGAGTACTTGTGGTCTCAAAACCTCAGTTTTTCTACATTCCTCAAAGAGCAAGCATCTTCCCCTTGGGGAAACAGATGGTGCCTGCACAGCAAGATTACAGAAGGAAATGGGTTATAATGGAAAGTGAGAGATGGAAGCTTACTCTTCTGCAAAATCCAGGCTCTGCTTTCACCTTGAAGATGGTGGCACTGTTTTTGTTATCTCAGTGGTGGAGTAATTTAGTGCCTTGTGGAGTAAAAAGAGCTGCTGTGGGTAGAGCTGAGTTACACAGATGGAATCTGATCTCTACTTGGTATTTGAAGAACACGTTTAAAATCAGTGGTGACCCTTACGTGTATGTAGGAACTGGTATGTAGTGACACTAAGGCTCTGTCCACCCCTGGAACTGAAGGAGTGGGACAGAAATGTTTGTTTCTGTTTCCTCTTACTTCCCTATTTAAGCTGCAAGAAAAAAAAGCTGATTTTAATAAAAATGAATGAAATGAGGTTCATGACAGCAGTGCTTCATAACACCAGACTCAAGCTCCACACTGGAACTCCACTTTGATGTGTTCTCATCTGAGCTGGTAAGACCCAAGCTTGAGAGACACAGCCCCGAACTGGGAATGAGTGCATCCATTCTTTGTATTCTTTGTAGATCTTGCAACAGACAGCTGAAGTTGACCAAGGCCCACGCCAAAATCTTATGAGGGTCATATCTCAAGTAACCGGAAAAACAGATATCTTGGGGGGGGTTACTCTGGGACAATGTGAAATACCCAAGGCACGTATGACTTCCCAACAGCTTGCTTTCCCCTGCACATATTTGTGTTGCACCTCTTCCTTCTGACCCCTGCCTACCTGTGTTTGTCTTTTCATGTCACTGCCTTGTTATCCTTCCATCAGTATGTGATGATCCAGGAACCCAGACCAGAGAGTGAACACGAGGAGCACACTGTGGCTTCCCAAGCACAGTCAGGAGGGCCGCTGCTCTTATGTGCAGGGGTTGTACCAGGCACCAGTAGTCTGATGATTGTTCTTCCTGAAACAGCATGGCACAATCTGGTTCTCCTACCTCTGTTGGCAGTGTCTGAATATCCCTGTTGGATGAAGCAGGGTGTTGGATTCTGTGAATATTCTTTAGCTGTCAGTTTTGCCTGCAAGCGTGCAAACCCTGCAGCCCTCTGAAATCAGTGACATGATTGTATATGACAGTCATTAGTGGGTGAAACAGAAATCTGTCTGTGAGCATCTGTTTTGAGGGAGCCAAATATAATTAAAGTTTAACCATGCTGCATTTGCTCTTTTATTTGCTGGGACCCAGTCCTTCTTAGGGATCACAGTGACATTTCTTGAGGTCCTTCTGAGGGGTTTGACTTGCTGTATTTTGTCATTGTATGTGTGTTTCATATAAGTGTGTTTTGTACTGCAAGCGGGATCAAGCAAGTTTGCTCAGAGATTCCCTTCAGGATAATGAAACTCTACCTTCTTGAATATGTTCAGGCTTTTCCCAAGGGGAATGCTTTCTGGTTTCAGGTTGTTCTGAACCTGGACAGTCATCTTGCATAGATGTATTGCATTTTATCAGTTGTATTTCCATGATGCTCTTTGAGGAACAGGACTGATTAAATGTGGTTTTGTCCTGTAGATTAATTCTATATACTTGACAATAAATATATAATGTCTTAACTTGGTAAGTGGTACTTGGGAGGATGTAATGCAGAGATTGATGATGTAGTCTTCCTAGTCAGGAAATGTCTCACAGCACGGTTTCCAGTTTGTTTTCAAGGGAGAATTGATCAGGTATTGAATTATGCTAGGAGGAAAACACTCAGCTTGACATCCGTGGTGCAAAGATCTTACTCAGGCCTTGGAGAAACTCTCTGTAAAAGCTTGTCTTAAGTTCAGCCCTACCAACAAATACATAGAAAACTTTGTTTTATTTCTAATGTTTTAAACTTTCTAACTTAATTTCTCTTGAGTGAACATGGTCATCTGTTTATTATGGTCACCTCTTTGTTACCTGATGTGTCTTTATCCCTCTGACTGTGCTTTCCTAGTACAATCATTCATGTTCCACTCATGACTTGCAGGGCACTTCCAAAACACAGAACTGCTTTAAAGAAATTATAATTACTTTTGAAAAATCCTTTCATTTTTCTCTGCTATTCCTTGTATTACTAGTTTATTGATTTAGTTACATTTAAGATGAGTCTGTGTAATTAATTTTAGATGTATGTGTCACTTTTTTACTGCAACTCTGAAACTTTAAATGAGTAGGAAATATGTAAGGAAATAACCTTAAATAGGAGTAGGAATAAGTTCCTATTCTAGCACCTAATGAGGTAAGTTTTTGAGGTTTTGCACAGATTTTCAAATAAGCTCTGTGTGCACTGCCTTAAGATTAGGTACTTACCTTCCCATATATTGCCAATGGAGAGCAATAGCTGTCTTCTCAAGGGATCTCTTCATGTCCAGTTTAAATCCCTAAATTTACTTCCTTTTGACTGGATGGTGAGCTTGAGAATGTTTTTAAAGAGGCAGCTCTGAGGGGGCAAACCAGGTGGAATTAAGCCCTCTCTGTGGGTTGTTTTTTTGATGGCTTTAATTGTTTCTTGGGGCATCTGTTGTAATCATTTTTCTTTGTGAATTTTCTTCCTGAACTCTCAGTGCCTCACTGTGTTATGGATTTATCCATGCAAGACACAGAATGGTGGTGGGGGATGCACAAGTCTCTTGGAGATATTTTTGAAACTAAGTTCTTCAATCCAGCATTTCAAAATAGAAATGATTAAAGATGAGAGGAATGATTGCATTTTTGCAAGTGCTACATATTTGCACTGTTTCACTGAACGACTCCCATGCTGCTCTTTAATATTCCTGTGCTGGATTTTTGATGAGTGATGCTCAGCTTGAAAAAGGCTTGAGCTGCAATTCAGAAAACTTCATGTGGCTGGGGAAGGTCCATCTGTGGCAGATGGGTACCTGTCAGGCCACTGGGTGAGGGAGAACCCTCTTTCTCCTCAGGATGCAAAAACCTTCAGAGTGTTCTAGGGTTTCCTCCAATTAAATTTCCTTTGCCTATTACCTTGCTTTAAAAAGTCTCCCTTGTCAGGTGCTCCATCAAGTTCTAAGGCTGCACTGAATGATACAGGGATACCAAACTCTATTTTTAGCAGAGTTGCACCTGTCTCAGAGCCAGTGGCTCTCTCTTCATGAGAATCTATGTGAACGCTCCAGTTTTTGTCTCCTCCATCATTTAATCTTTTTATGGTACACTCATTGCTGCCTTGATAAAATGAGATGGTGATATTTTATTTAAGTTGGGTTCAGAGGGATCATAAATAAAACCTCAGCGTGGGTAAGAGTATTATAATCTAGACCAGGGAGTTCATTATCTGAATATGTAAGCGTGGACTGAAGAACCCAGCCAAGGGCTGGGAACTGCACTGCCATGCATGCACACATCTCCTGCGGCTGAGATTGTTGTGCTTCTGCCAGGGGTTTTTTTTTTGTTTGTTTTTTTTTTTTTTTTAGGTTTTTTTCTTTTGTTGTTGGCAACAGTTTTTGTAGGACTTGTACTAAGGGTTTAACAAAACAGAGTTTTGGATTTTGGTGCAGTTCACTTGCTTGATACTTCACCTTACTTTTTGTGTTCCAGTAGCTGATAATTTTTCTCAATCTTACACTGCTTTTGGCCAGATGGGTTGCTTTAAAATTGCGTCTGTAGGTGCAAGATCACGAACACAAAATTGCACATGTAAATGTCTAAGTCTGTGTGGGTGTACCTGTCTTGCTTCAGTCTCTTAAAGCACCAAGGTATCCCTTAGCTTTTCTGTTGATTTGTTGCTGTGACCATCTGAAGTTCAGAAGGCTCTGAACTTCAGCTTGCAGAGGAGTCTCTGCATTTACTCTGGCTCTCAGGCTGGGGAGGAAGCTCCTGACCTTGGAGCCAGCCCATTTTCTGATTACTTTTCAACACCTTTTCCCGGAAAGATTTTTCACTGGTGCACCCTTCTGGTTGTGGGGATTTCTTCAGTACCTGAATTGCAGCATAGTCAGAGACAGCTGTTAAGTTCACAAAAATAACATTTCTCTCCTGTTTATGTACTTTCAAAACATTTCTCCAAACATCCTGAGGTCCTAAGACATCAGGTGAGTGTGAGCTTGCATCTTCCATCAGGCATGGGAGAATACGAAATCACTTCTCTCTAAACTGTTCCAGTTCTCCAAGCCAGCAGTGATTCCATAATTCTTATTCCACTGAGTGAAATGAGGGGAAAACACAAATACAATACATTTTGACTTTATTTTCTTTGTTCCCTGCTCAGCCTTCCATAACACTAGAATAACTGAACAAGCTTTTACAGGAATCACTTTTGGGTAGGAAAACAATAATTTCCCGAGGAAAACAGTTGCATAGCCACAGCTTTAGTTATCCTGAGCAGCCCCAAGAGGCCAAAGCACAAGTACCAAATTACAAATAGAAGTATAATAAATTAAAAGTTGATTTGTACCCATCCTGTGTAGATGTCAGGCACTAAGGAGTGCTATTTTGCCTATACATATATAGACACGCTTATCTAGAGAGAAAGAATCAATGCATAATTTATTATATTTTTCTGTAAGGTGCTCTGAACTGTTTGAATAATCTTAAACATAAGCACACAAACACAGATGGCTTGGCTGTTCTGTGTTTGTTTGGCGTGATAAAGCTGTCATCAGCTGCTGTCTAGTTCAGCCACACTTAATCATCCCTTGATGGTCTTGTTGCATGAGCAAAACCTGGGTTGTGAGTATCTGGGTTTGTGAGAACATATGGAATATTTGGCTCTGATGCTGGCTATTCTCACACTTTGATGAAGGTTTCTGCTCCCCCAAAGAGACAGTGAAATGTCCCGTATGGATGCTTCCCTTTTGCTTCAAAGCAAAGTGAGCCAGGCTTATTTTAAGCCATTTGTGAATTGTGTTCACGTTGTGCCTGATGACCTTACACCAAAGGGGAAGAGAAACACATGTTACTTCTCCTCCTTGGGCTCTGCTGTGGGAACAGCAAATCCTAGAAGATGGTTGAAATACTTGCTTGGTGGCACTGAGTTCTTAAGCACTCAGGGTTTCCATGTGATTGAGCTTTTATTCTCTTCATGATATTCAACAAATAGTTAATGTTGGATGGAACTTCTCTTAGCCCAACAAATACTACTCTTCAGATACTAGACACTGGGAAATCATCAACATTATTTCACCTTCCAATTTTTATTCTCTTGAGTATTGTGTGATTGGCTCACTCATGAGACAAAAATGCAAGGGAATAGGATTAATTTTTAAGCAAATCGTGCCTCTCTAATTATAAACTTCTACTTACAGAATGAGTTGAGGGGAATGTGTAGTCTGTAGGTTGTTCAAGCCACATGTTGAGGCTGATGTGCCTGCTGGGATCACAATGGATGCCAGCCTGGCACATGCTGGTATTCTGTGAAATGGAGTGTGTGCAGTAGGGACATTTGGCAGTCCTCCTTTCTTCCTGGAAGCAGCTCTCTATTTTACTTGATCTTTATGCTGGCTGCTGCCCTTAACACCTCCAGACATGAAGAGGACTGGCATTGTGTCGGATTTTTCTCCTTTTTTTGTCCATCTCAACTGGAATACCTTGTTTTTGTTGCCTCTTCAGGCTTGTGTGTCTTGAACTAGGTGCCAAGTACGCAAGCAAAAATGTTTACAAAAATAGCCTTAAATAAGACATGAGAGATAAACCTCAAATATTCTTTCAGCATACCTCAACCCTCCCCCCGTTTTTGTTTGTGAAGATGTAATGCAACATGAAAATGAAAGGGAAAGAAAAAAATTAATAGGAAAAAATGTTGGATAAAAATGCTGCCTAGCCAAAATAACATTGCACACATCATTACCAGTTTTCTCTCTCTGCTGTTTTTTCAGGAAGTCTGATAGAATATATAAGCTTAAGGAAAATAATTTTTATGGAATAAGTTGAATCTATTAAATTGTTTTAATTTCCATTCTGAGGCTTTTTATTGGATGACTGCAAGTATTTTCCACAAGAGAATTAATCTCTGGAAGTCATCATAGAATAATATTTTTCCCAGTGTGTTTGCATTATTACAGTGACCTAACTCTTATCATATTTGAAGATAGGTTCAAGGTGGCTATCTCAAAGCTGCTGAAAATGAGGCATTTATACGACATCATTAGGTACAGCAGAGCTGCAGTAGTAGTAATTACTTCTCTCAGTAGATAAATACATCCCAGCTTTGCAGTACAGCCATCACTGTGTAACATAAGATGCATGAGATCTATAGTTTGAAAGGTTTGAAAGCTTTTGAGTCTGCATGGAATTGTAAGTAATTTCTCTGATGAAACAGAGCTAAGCCTATTAGTGTGGCTTAGGTCTCAGCCAATTAATTTTTCATGGGCTGTGTAGCAGGGATTGGAGGAGCATGCAAGGTTTTTTTATTGCTCCTGGGTTTTGGTTTGAGCAGAGGTCAGCAAATGCAACACAGAGGAATTTCTGTGCTGTTATTTTTCCTCTAGAGGAATAAGATGATGTCCAAAATGTTGCATGCTCCTAGTTCCAGCTCCTAACGCCTGCCCCTTAAAATTCTTTTAGTGTTTGTGAAAAGCATTCTGACTGTGAAGTAGTGAAGGATACAGCAATTTACAAAATTCTTACTTTTGAGCCCGCCTGAAATCTAATGATTTAAACAATTTTTCATCTGGACGTAGTTCTACTTTTGTAATTGTGTCATTGCTTCCCTTGTTGTGAATGGCTGTCAGTTCCCGTCTCTCCACACATCCCCCCACACCCCCCCCCTGGAGAACAGCCTAAGCATCTTTTTAGGCTAAGGGAGAGGGAGCAGAAGGAAAATCAAAAGAATATGAAGGTCAGTCTCTTTCTTTGCTACCCAGATATCTTGGCCACATCACCAAACTGATAGTGGGGCATCACCATTTTGTCAGAGATCAACAGGGCTGCAAAGATTATGGTGGAGGAAGGGTCTGAGCATCCCTTTTTCACTTTGAAAGATGGGATTAGGCTTTGTTCAGTTATTTTCCAATAGTTCTTGAGTTCTGCTCTTTGGCTTTCCACTTGCACCTCATTATTTGGCTTTTCTGTTCATGGTGGGAATGCCCTTTCCTCAGCCGATACAAAGTGCCATTACAATCAGCTTGTTTACTCTATTGTCCTCTTTACCCTTGGACACATGGAAAGCCACTTTGTGCCTAAGAACAGGAACTGCCACTGATACCATGCAGCCAGGTGCTTGCTTCCTGTCAGCAACACAGCCTTCTGTCCTTAGACAAAAGCTGTCCCTTGAGATGTCAAAATGTTATGCCAAGGTACCATTCCTTTTCCCCCCCAAGATTTTTTTGGTTTTGTTTTGTTGGTTGGTTGATTTGGGGTTTTTTTTGTAATAGAGGAACTTGACGCCAGAAAGAAATTGCCAGCCTGGATCAAAACAGGAGACAATTAAGTCCAGTTAAACCCAGTAGTCTGGCTTTGAAGTCACCAATTCCAAAAATTTTGGAAGCAGTAAGTGGGATAATCAGTACCTCTTTCTTTTCACGTATTAGTAAAGAGTTTAAACTCAGAGGCTGTTTGAAGCTCTTCCAAAATCACGTTCTGTATTAAACTGTTCCAGCTCTGCAGATTGCTCTTATCTCTAAAGGAATTCCTGTTCTCCCTAAGTTTCCCAGTATGACTACACATGGTCTGAAATGCCCTCTGTTTTGCCATTTTGGGAAATTGTAAACAGATTTCAATAGCTCCTACTGATAACATTGATGGTTAGTTTTATAGCTTCCCACTGAGGTTTTCCATTTTGATAAATGCTTTCTGGGTCCCTCTGTTTATATTTTCATGTTATGTTTATGTTCTCCTGGGGGCACAAAAGTTGTAACTGTACGTGGGGGCCAGGCATCTTCTCCCCCAGTGTGGTTTCCAAAATAGGATGTTAACATCAGTTGGATTAGTTATAGAAGGTCAGCTAGTGCTGCTTTAATAGTTGTTCCATGGGCATTCAGGCAGTTTAAAGCACAGTCTGCTTGACTGCCCTGCATGCTTTTGTTATATTTTTTTATACCACTCCCTCCAATTTACAGTACACAGATTCCAATATAAATTATGTGTGACTTAGAGTTGTGGCTTCTTCATAGAAATTTGAATTTCCGCTCAACGCTGACAAAACTTACTCTTTTCCTTGATGTGTCATTGCTAGCATTAGCTGGAAAGAGAGGAGGAATTTTTGGGACCGGGGGTGGAATGAGAAACTTCTCTGTATCCTTTTGAGACTTGTCAGCTACTGGCAGCTTTTTTTATTAAAAAGGCTTCTGTTTGTTCTCAGTCTTATGCGCTTGGAAGATGAAATCCGACAGCAGTTGGTCGAGAACAATAGTTTAAAAGCAGTGGGGTTCTTGGAAGTAAGAGAAGCTATTTCAAGGAGGCGCTAGGCAGATGTAAATTGCGGGAGTAGAATCACAGCATGTTTGTCATTAGGGTATCTTGGATGCTACCTGTGCAGAAATATGAGAGTGAAACTTTCACTTATCTTCATGCCAGTTATCTACACTGCTTTTTGCAGCTGATTCAGCAGGGGAGCTTTCCACAGGGAGGTGCTCCAGCCTGCACAGGACCTGTGCTCATAAAAGTGGTAGCTTAGGGCCAACAATCCAGCTGAGCCCTGTTCCTTGTGGGAATACCTTAGTTAAGGGAAAGCGGTTTCTACAGCCAAGAGCAAACTCAGAATTGAAGTGTCTGCTGCAGCATCTTGGAACGTCTTGGGTTGTTCCTTTCTGAATACTTAGACACCTGTTGATGAAGGTAACTCTTAGTGTGTGTGGTTCAGCAGCAAGGCTCCAACCTGAGGCATCTGAGACACTGCTGATATGGAACAACTTTGAACAGTGCTATCATCTAAAAGGACAAAGACATTGCATCTACCCTAGCATGGACTGGGAAAGCAGTGGAGGAAGTAATGCACAGGTCCTAGGAATATAATGGATTGGAAGAAAAGCAGAGATTGTTAAAATGGAAAGTTTTTAACAAGATTAAAATGACAGGTGAAATCCTGATGCCTCCATGTTGGAGTGAAAATTTTCCATTGCCACTGGTAGGGTGAGCATTTTGACAACTATATTTTGAAAATAAGCAGCTGTTTTTTCTAAGCTTGTCAACCTAAGACTGTTATTTCAGGGTGAAGCAAGAATCTGAATTAATTAAAATGAGAAGTTGAAGATAACTGCATAAAACATTTACATGGATTCTTCCTCTTCAGATTAGATGTATTTAATTAAATTAAAGAGGATTGCCTTAGGTGGTGGTTAATTTTGTGTGTGAGTTTAATGCGTTCAAATGAATCCACTTGCAGTGAACATAGAACAAGTGTCCTGATTGTCACTGTGCACCCAGTCTTTGCACTGTAAGCAGTAGGGTGATATTCTGGCAAGCAGTGAACAGAAGAACTTGGTTCTCCAGATATTACCTGTAAATCAGTAGTAGCCACTAGGACATCTTCATTTACAGTGCACACTTTAGATAAGGAAAAAATATATATGCGTGTTTTTGTGAGACACAAGAGAATTAGTGTGGGGAAAATATTGGTCATGTGGGGTATCTCCTTAGTAAAAAAATTTTTTTTTAAAAAGAGCTTAAGAATTAACATGTTGTTATGATGGATTTGTGAACCCATATATTGCAACTGCCTTTGGCAACTGTGTCAGATTAATTTGTGACTGCAGGTGGAATGTTTTCAGACACAAATACACACTGCAGTGATCACATGCTGCCAAGGCAGAAGGAAATAATAATTTCACTTCATGTATTCAAATTACACCATCATGTGAAAATATGCTATCTAAAATTTAACGAAAAAGAAACACTGGAGAGTTAGATATTTGGAAGTAATAACATGGATTTTACAGAACACCACCTGAGCTGTGGTGACATTTCACTTCTCAGCATCCCATTCCTAGAGTGATGCTTGGTGAGACCAGGGCAAAGATACAGCAGAGCTACAAAAGCCGCTACTGAGGTTTCTTCGTTTCTTGCCAGAAGATTCAGCTATGCTTTCAAATATCTGGGCCAAACATGGGCTCCCAATAAGGTAGCAGGAGCTGAGTATCACAATTCTCTAGCTGACTATGAAAAAATGTCAGACACCTGATTCTCAAAGAAATGGAGCAATGTTATTGCTAAGGGATGGATTTTATGTGATGCTGCTTAAGAATGCTGTCATACTTACAGTATCAGTGACTGGTACCTGACATGCTGTTTTTCATTCCTGTGACTCACTTTGGTTAAAAAATAGGATTTTTCTGCTAACTAGAACGTGTATCACAGAACTGTTCAAGAGCCTGCTCTCCTCGTGACCCCAAAGCATGCCAGTGGGAGGTATCCGGCGCAGTGGGTGTTCTCATTACCACTTGACATTTTGCTGTTTGGTTTTCTGCCTGTTGCTATTTAATGATTTCAATTCTTTCTCTGCCAGTCCCAGAAGCCATTTAGCAAGCGATGTACTATTAGTGCTGCTTAACAATGTCGACACAGTCATGAGGAAAGGAGTTTCATTTCCAAACAGTGTGCTACAGCATTACCCCTCGCCATCTGCTCCTGTCATGTCCCTCACTGTCATGTTTCCCAGTGAACCCTTTGCCCTGGTCTCCTCGCCCTGCGCTCCTGGGGAGGGTGGCAGCCTTGCCTGAACTATAAATACCCTCTGAGGCTAAAACAGACTGCAGGTCACTGTAACGGCAGTAGCATGGGTGAAGGTTTTGGATGATGTAAATTGGCATATATTTGCTTTGTAGAGGCACAGGCAGAAAAATAGAGCAGTCACAGAGAGCATTGCAGGTTTCTGTCCTTAGCCTACTGTTAATCACAGGCACTTCACAACTCCCATTAGTGTCAGGTCTGGAGGTTTCACAGCCTTTAATGTAAAATCTCAAATAAGACTGCAGAAGGAAGATACTGTACCTTTTGGGAGAACGAAGGCATCAAGACTGAGGATGAGATTCATTTCATTGAATTTAATCTACCAAAAAGATAGATTGCCATTGATGCTAATCATCCATGCTTCCCTGTCTCCTGTGGAGAGATGGCATATCTCCCAAGGATGATTTACATGCCTCTAATCACTGGGCAGCCCTGACTGTTAAGTGGCACTAAGAGTCCAGACTGAGAAGGATGCTCAGCTTCAGATGAGCTCAGATAGAGACTGGACAAGTTCATGGTAGCAAAATTCTTTGCAAGTTATTAAATCCATAGCACTAGTATCTGGCTTATGAACTTCCTAAGCTGAAAACAAAAGCTGTGAGTTATTCAGGGGTAGTATCAGACATGTTCCTCCTGTTGTGCTGTTACTCTCGTAAGCATCTATTTATGGCCACTGTTGGAGCTAACACACAAGGGAGATGGACTTTCTGTTGGACACCATATGGCCATTCCTCATGCTCTTATGTGAGGCCGCTGTAGCAGTGAGAAGGGGGAATGCACATTTAGCAAAAGATGATTTCTGCAAATAGGAAATTGGCAGGAAGGTTTATTTCCAGATCTGTGGTGCAGTGCTACTGACCTACAAACAGAAAAACTGGAACTCAGTCTTACAGAAAGAGCCTGTGCCAGGTGCTGAATGTCAGTGCTTTACATCAGGTCACCTCAAGCCTTTCAGAGATTCAGATGAGCTATTTCACCATGTGTTCCCCTCAGATGGTGCAGACAGCTTGTTTGAGCCTTAGACAGTACAAGGAGATTCAGATTTGACATCATTTACAGTGTGCTGCGTAGCTGTGCTGCTACACGGATGCTCCGTGCCTTTGTGACAGCACCAGGGGAACTAACAGGGTGGAAGCTCGTCATTTCAAATAACTCCTTGAGAGCACAGAATGTGTGGCCAAAAACCTAGGTATCAATCACCAGAACAGTGCTGATGACCTCCCACTGTACTGGGCACATGCGCATGTGTGTGTACCTCTATCCTTGGGATGATTGTTCAGTTGAAAGATTTTGCAGAATTGACTATCCTAAATGTTAACAGCCTTAAAATGGTTCGCTAAGGAGGCAAGCACCTCTGATTGAACATTTTTCTGCCAGTATGGTAAATGTATTCCTGTCATTTGCTGCAGAGATCTTTAATTAGAGTCTCTATAGCTGTTACATGGCATCATCGCTGCATAAACACATTTCTGTTTGAAGTCAGAACCGCCTTTTATGGCAATCTCTACATAAAAAGAAATTTTGATTAAACTGAGAAATGTTTTCCTTATCAAACCCCAAGACATAAAAAAGGCCGGTGGAATTGGATTCAAAACATCAAGCTGGGATTTCAAAATGGAAGCTTTTGCTCTCTTTTAAACCACACTGTGTTGAAAGTGCCAGCAAAAATCTTTGATGCAGGAAGAACGTCTCAAACTTTGCTTTTGCAATTTCCTGCTTGGTTTCTTGTAAACTGCTTTTGTCTAATCATATTTGATATCAAAGATAATTTTATTTAATGTGGATTAGGTAGCATGACATATCCACTGTGGTCTTTCATCATTCTCTGTTTAATTTTGAATGTGACATGATATTTTCTAGTACAGATGAAATTTGTTCAGCAGTCAGCTTTGAAAAAGAGCCTGTCTTTTATATCTCTGTAAAACGTTATGCATGGCAAGAAGAAAAAATTACTTAATTCTCAGACTTCTCAAAGTCTTTGGTGTAGTCTATAGATTACAGCCAGTGTGGAGAGGAGAGATGGTTTATCCTCACACACTGTCCAGTTCAGCAGCCTCCATAGCACAGCTGCATGCAGCCAGAATGGGTGTAGTTTGGTACCAAAGGGAGAGGTTACTCAGAGAATCAAAATATGATGCAGGAGATGAAGGACAGCGTGTTAAAAGAGATGATTTTTCATCCCAGTGAGTACTTGACAAGGCAGTTTAGGGCTGAGGGTGTAGCAGTCTTCTGTGATATGGCTGAAAGAAGGCAAGGCTTGTTCCTCTGTTATTCACAGGCCATGGTGACTTTGGCAGTAGTGTTAGAGTAGAACTAAGCCCCATTGTGAAAGGTGAAAAATAATACCAAAACCCCAAAGGCACTTACTAATAGGGTGTAAAACAGGAGATTGTGTCTCAAGGTTGGAGGATGACAGCAGCAGTGTGGAAACCACTGTGAGGAAGGAAAGGTTGTCTGGTGTTGCAGCGAGGGTGTTTCTCAAGGACAATATTCCCGGACTTCTTTCCAGCTTTCCCTGAAGCCCTGGACTCCTACCAGATCTGAAAGGGGAATGTAGGTAGGATGCACTGATGTCTAATGCAACTCATTGCTCAAGATCAAACCAATCATCGATGCCATGATGGAATTTTTTCATTCTGGACAAGCTGGCAGAGAGATTTAGGCATATGACTCTGGCTTCTTTTTAATCCAGTAAATCCATGGGTTTGGTCTATCTACCTACTACAATCCTCACAGAGTTTGGTTACAGAGTACTGCAGTGGCTTGGGGCTTTACCATACCCACACAGCTTGTGCTTTTTTACAGGATATTCAGAAATGTGTGTCCTGAGCATTTATAGATACGAGAAGCAGATTTTCTGCAGCTTTTTCTGAAACAATGTCATATACTTGCATGAGACTTGGAGCCTGCACTCAGTCAGGGGAGACTCTTCCAGCTCTGCATTCCCAAACATACAAGAGACAAGGACAGAAGCAAAAAGCTTTTGCGTGAACGTTTTTAATAGTAAATGGTCTTTATTTGGTAAAGTTGGTATCCTTCTCTTGCCTGAATGAGGAATCCATTCATTTGCAGAAGGATGTAATTTTATACCACTATGTAGAGGTAAAACAGATCTTGAACCATGAAGAATATGTGTTGTGATCTAGGATGAAGTTGGGAAGACAATTGGAGCATGTAAAAGGACAATGTTAAACAGTTTCTTCTTCCTTTATCTTTCCCATATTGTATTGAGTAACTGCTATCTTACCCAGAACATTTTCTGGTACTGCTGAGAAATCCACTAATAGCACCAAAGTAACTTTGTCCTTCCCAGTACAAGAAGTCTGGTGTGGGAGAACTGTTAGAAATCTGCCATTTACTGCATTGTGATGGAGCCTTTCAAAATCCAATTTGAAGTTTTCCACTGCATCAATTTATAAATCCTGGATTGTTGCCATGGTATGCTTTGCACGTGAAGTTAGTGCACTGAGCACACTCCACCTCTACTACAGTAAAAACTTTTTACATGATCTCTACATAATCCAAGAGTTCCCTTCTGAGTGATACATAAAAGGAGAACAAATTCTCTTCATCAGATCCTCACTGTGCTTGTGCAATGTCTTGCAGTGACATGATACCTTTGCTGGTAGTCACAAAACAATCCTGGTGCTATAAACTCACATTCTGGTATGTGAGCGCTTTGTGTATATGTGTATCTCTTCTAAATGTGTATGATTACTTAGGCTGGCTTGAAGCCTGCACACTAGCTCTTCTGTATATTGCTTGTATTATATATAGGTTTTCTGCAATAATACTGATTCTAACAGAAATGGGAGAACTTTTATAGCCTGTGGTATTCCTGACAGGTTAGCACCATGTACATGAAATCTCAGTAATTTTGCAAGTTACCTTACAGTTAGTCTTTAATAATGGCTTTGGGACAATGCAAAAGCAAGTATTAGCTTTCAGTCTGATTTTGCCATGTTTTTCTTCACAGCTTCCTGTTATGGGAGGAGCCTTTATGGACTCACCCAACGAGGACTTTAGTACAGAGTACTCCCTGTTTAACTCATCAGCCAACGTCCATGCAGCCTCTTCCATGCAGAATCCACCAGAAGAGACATCCCGTTCTTCAAATGATGCCATATTGTTATGGATTGCAATCATAGCCACAATTGGAAATATCGTGGTTGTGGGAGTGGTGTATGCCTTCACCTTCTAGGATGACTGTCACTAGAAACACTGGAAGAAAGGAAAACTTCAACCATATTTGTCATGTGTATGTATGTATGTATGTGTGTATATATACATGTATATCTATATAAATACATATAGGTAGAGACTTTATTGATTAAGTGCTGCCACAGTCATGGAAATGAAATGCAAGTTAATCATGTTAAATCTTGATGACAGAAAGTTTGGATGCACATTGTGTGGAGGTGAGAGCTTTATCTGAGAGCAGAGCCAATACCAGTTTTGTATAGAAATGTAATAAAAGAGAGATCAACTTGGGTATAGTAAATACAGAGAGATATTTATATAGAAAGTGCTTATTTTCTACTATAGATTTTTCTAGCAGCTCTTCTGCAGTTCGTCAGCTCTTTTTTTTTGTGCGTTTTTTACTGTGGTATAATGTATGGAATTGTTCCAGTCATGTTTTCTGGACATCTTAATTTCCTAGATGGACCAAGTGATTGGCATTGGCTTGGTTCTGATGTCCAAGTTCATCATGTGTGAGTCTTCAACAGGGTCATAGACTCCTGGGCTGTGTTCAAAATCATGAGTCTTAGAGCCATTACAGGCAGATGCAGGCTGTCTATTACTTGCCTTCCAGTATCAGTTACTGGAGCTGATAATCAGTGAAGTGATGCTGAACCTGTGTGCTGTTCAGGAGGAGGCACAGCTATTGCTGCTCTGCAGACCCTCTGCATTTCAGAGGAGGAGATGATAAACAGAGCAGCAGCACAAGGTCCCATTCTGTCTAGAGGTGCTGGATTGCAGTGGTTTGTGTATGTGTCCCTTCCAGGAAACAAAAGCCTAAAACCACGCTTTTCATCTCATTTGACTGCAATCCAGATTTCTTACAGGGGCTTTGTACTTTCATAAGGTTATTAATGTACTGAAAGAATGATGGGAAAATTGTGAAGCCTAACTAATAGTGAATATGTCTATGAGAAAGATAAAATTGAAAGAAAGATTGGGCACTTCTGTGCTTATGAGGGGGTGAATTCAGGAGTCAAGTATGTCCTGGGATAGAAACTAGACAAGAAAAGTAATAAGTGTCAGATGTGCAAGTACTTATATCTCAGTATTAATATATCTCTGGGTTCTGTTGAGAGTCCTGGAAGTGATTTTTTAATAGCTGGATTCAGGTAATGATTCTGATTATCCTTTGGATTTGTTCCACTGAGAGGCAACATTTTTACTGCATTTTTTCCATGGGCAGTTCGTTTTCAAGAGCTGTATCTTTTCAAGACAAGCTGTAGCCTTCTTTGCTTGAGAGATTATAAAATCTTGAGAAAAGAAAAAAAAAAATCACCGCTGTTGGGAATCTTCCTCTTCCCTCTTAAACATAAATACATAAAATGTATGCACTTTGAGAGCAGCAGACAAATTCTTCTTTATGTCTGCATGTACTGTCTAGGTTTTCTGTCTCATATAGCTATTACCCTACTTCCAGAAAGCCTTGTCTGCAGAGACTATTTTTGACAGTTGCCTGCCACTGAGCTTGAGGCTGGGCTAAGAGCTGCTGAATGTATAGAGAGGTTTAGATTTTCCTCTTTTCTTTTTAAACCCATTTTCCTGCAGGGCTGGTGGACAGTTACTTGAATCAAAGCAGCATGTCCCAAATCAGTATTTATAAGCACTCAGCAGTCACTGTGTATATTTTTTCCCTCTCTATGAATTGTCCTTTAAAGCTAGGAAAGATGCAAACAGAGCTAGCAGTGGGGAGAAAAGAAATTAGGTTATTTTTAGGCTGAGAAAAACAATTATGAACTTCTGTGTTTGTTGTTATTTCCCTGTTTGGAGGAAGGATTTTGTGAAGATGGTTGAGGACAGACAAGACCTATACTGGGAAAAAAGTTTGAGAAGCCCAGGTCTAGAAGATCAGAGGGAAAGAAATCAAATTCTGTCTAATAAAATAGCTGTAGTCTTAAGAATGATAGAAAAATTATTATTTTAATTTCCTAAAATAGCTATTAATTCCTTCATAGCCAGAGGACAATGAAAAGCAGGGGAGCTGCATAAATGGTGTACCTTGTCTGTTTTTGCACCCCTCCTTATTCTTGCTGAGCAGAAAGGAAGCTGTTGGAAAGCTGCAGACAAGTTTCCAAAGCAGAATTGAGCAGGACGAGGTCTGGTGTGTGAACATGCAGGCCCATGAAAAATATTGTTTTATGTAATGTACTGTCCCCAACCATTTTCTGATATTCTGTTGCCTTTGTAATGGTATCAGTTACTCATGGATTTCTCTTCATTGTTCCTGCAGGCTGTCTAGTTAGGCCAGATCCTGCAAGCGTTTTTGTATAAAGAGCAAAACATTTCCACCATGACTAAAACCAGTTTGACACGATGGTACTTGCTCAGTGGGATTATTCTGCTTCCTAATGAATTTGCCAGTGGAGTGCTTTGCTAAAATTTCCTAGAATATTAATCTTAGTGCAATTAGCAATGTTTGCATCTATCTCCCAGAGCACTGGACTAAACTCTTCAACCATGAAGAAAAGCATCAGAGTGAGAACAGCAAAGAACCACTATTCTGCTAATGAAACCAAGTGACACTTTTGTGTTGCTTTTCCCAAAGAAAATGCCCTACTTTCATGTGAAATTGATAGTAATAGCACGAGTGCTGGAAAACAATGAGTTCCACCTCCTGCATCCAGATCATCATCATACATATTTTCATCGTTAGAGGCTGTGTTGTCAAGAAGGGCCAGACAAAACTTTAATTTAAGTAATTGGCTTGACAGGGTGACATGGCAAGCTGGGTGCAAGCAGCAAGTGCAGGCATTTCCTGCCTCATAGTTAAATTGCACATTAACTGTACAGCTTCTCTGTCAGGGGAAAAAGTTACTTTTAGGATGCAGGTGCAAGGATCCTGCATGTGAGGCTCTGTGTGGAATACTGTCATGTGTATTGAAGGTCCCTGTACTGCAGTGGCCAGAGCTGGTTCAAGCTCTGATCTGCTTTGATAGTGACCATATGCACACTATGTTTCTGGATGCTGTGTTCTGGCTTCGTCCACTACAACCATGTCTCTCTTCTGGGAGGTTGGGGAAGGTTTAAATTAAACCATTGAAAAAGGGAACTAATCCATCAGTAAGTTCAGAGAAGCCACAGAGGGGAATGGAGAAGTGGCTGAGTGGTGGATGTTTCACAGGTATGGTCCTGTGAAATATTTTGCCTCTGGAACTGTCAGCACAGCTTGGCTTGGAGCACTGTAGCTTCTCCTTTCCCTGGAGCCAGGCAGCTGGATAATTGCTGTCACTCACTGAGGAGTGATGAGGAAGCCCAAACACATTCCCCAGAGCTGTTTTCTGAAGCCTTGCTGTAAAAGAAGAGGGTTCTGTGCTTTGCTGAGTACTTTGTGTGTCAGCCTGAGGATTCCACTTGTAGAAGATCAGTGCTTCAATTAAAAATGTCTAGCACAGATAGAAGTTGGAAAATCCTGATTGGAGTTCATTCTGTGGTTTCTGTGGTAGAAAAAGCAAACCACCTTCTACATGCTCTGCCTCTAGAGGTGTTTTGCCTCCAGCCCTGTTGTGCACTGTCATCATACAAACACAAGAAGCAACTTTGCTCTACATATTAATGAGCCATGGGAAGCAGGAAGACAAACTAGGGTGCCTTAATAGTTAGCTTTTAGCCAAGGCCTCTAGGGATCTATGGCAACATACCAAATAATCAAAGTCCCTCTAAAGAATTTTTTTTTCTCAAAGCAGCCAGCAGCTCAACACAGCAGCTGTGCAGCCACCACAGCAAAGAGGCTAAAGGCTGGACAATTATTCAGGTGGGTGCAATGGCACATTAGAAAGGAGAACTGAGGGGGCAAACCCACACAGCTATTCCTGTTGTATTTTTATCTGCAAGTAGGAGTCTGGGCTTGCCCACAGCATTAACACCCTGTATTTCTGTGTCAATACACTTGCAAAACTGAAAAACTGATTTTGAAACTGATGCAATAGTAGCATCAGTTAGAGACAGAGAGACTCATCTGCTACAAATAATGTATTTAGCCTTTTCAGTGAGCAAATGAGGTCATATATATCTCAGAAGTAATGAGATCCCCGCTCCAAAATCCTCACTTGCAATGGGACTTGAGGGCAGTCAGCATCCCACTCAGCTGCTGAGCAGCCTGTAATAATCAGCCCCAAATCAAGAGTGAATAGAAGCAGCCAGCCATTATAGTCTTACCCTGTACACCCGTTTGAAGATAAAGGAAAAAATACACCTTTGCGTCTGGGACCAAATGAAAACAGGAGCCCCTAGTCTATGGGTTGTTATGTATTTTGTCTATTGTTAAAAGCTTTTGTTTTGCTGTTCCCAAGCAATTCCAGTTGTTAATATCCTCTTCACATTTCACTGCAGGCTGCTGAGAGTTATTAATTTCGTGTAGCACTGTCCATTTATCCAGTGTAATTTGACGGAATTTCCTGTGGCTAATCACAGAGTGGAATCTGGAAAATTGCTTTTTTTAAGGGTGATTTCCATTTGAGATAAATAGACTAAAGATCAGAATCCTAGATTAAAATGCATCTGTGCTTTTGGAACATTCGGACCTCTGGAGAACTGGATTTCATCTGGTTAATGTGCAGGAGGGAAAGGGCAGTGAGGTCCCCGGTGATAATGTCAGACATGAGGGTTCTGACAGGCAGAGCTGAGAAGTTCATTAATTGCTGCTGTGTCCCTCTGAGCCCCACTGGCTTCCTGGACACCCAGCCAGAGCTGAGTGTAAGTGACCTAAAGCACCAGGTACAGCATGTCCCTCCTCACCTGCTAATCCTCAGGGAAACAAGCACGTTTGTTCCATTCACAGAAGAGCCAGAGATCAATATTCTGTTATCTATGTTGTTACTGGTACATTGTTCAGTCACCATAAGGTCAAAATAGGGGTAGCTTTACATGTATTTAGCCCTTTAACCCTCGTCTGAGAACATCCTAAAGCAGGCAAGGCATCCTGACCCTTAAAGTCTCCTACTGCCCTTAATCTGACACTAGCTTTTTGTGTTTTCTTGTACAGCCCATCTTTGTCTTTTACCTTGTCTTTCCAGCTCAAGACAGGGAAAATGAAGTCAGTACTATTCTCTGGACATGTAGGGAACTCCTAACAGCTGTGGACCAGCCATGTCCCATTTTAGTTTGTGGTTCTTCAGGCACAAAGAAGGAGGAAAGTGTCCAATTACCTACTTAAGCGATTCCAGGGGAATATTTGCCTCTGCAAAACAAAATGCATGACAATTTTATCTCATTGTGGCCTGTCCCAGGGCATTTACAGTGAAACAACATGACCAGATCTACTTTTGCTGGTTTGGAAATTACAGCAACACATCCAGGAACTGGAAGAGAAAACCCTGATAATGCAAACACGTCACAACCATCTCAAGGACATGTCTCTGAAGGCAGTTCTTCCTGAGTGACATAGGCAGACTTGAGCTGTTGGTAGCAAGGCAAGTGCCCTTTTATGTGAGCACAGATGGTCTTCTTCTCTTTAGGAAGTCGTGGGACCATTGTGCCACCCATTCTGTCTTTCCCAGGCTACTGTTTTCGGTTGTAGAAAAGCTTCCTGTGTTGGTGGAATACATATTTACAAGATTTACCTCTCTAAGCTCTGCTTAGTCTTCCTGCAAAAGCAAAAATCACCCTATTTTCTTAAGCATGGAACGTTAATGAGTCAAGTATCATCTGTACAGTAGCATTGTCTCATTTTAATCTTCAGTTTTTTGCCAGTGGGTCTCAAAGGCGATTTTAGTGTTACCCAGACTTTAAAGATGCTGAGAACAGAAACAAGCTAGAGAATTACAGAATGTCTCCAAAGTCACTGCCCAATCCTTTATGCTGTATCATTCCTCATTCCTCCCCATATTACCCTGAACTCATATCCATCTCTTTAAACTCACTGTCACCATCACATTGTCTCTATGCCTTCGTTTTATTTCCCCCCTTGTCTTGTCTGTATTCCTTTCATTCCCTGGTATCAGAGCATGTGAGCATTTGGAAGCCAGCAGTATTCTTCAGCCCTTGTTAGCCAGCACCTTGACTGACCCCTGAGGGTAAGGTTAGTGATCAGTAAGTACATTCCACAGTGAGGGCAAAAAACAGTGACACAAGGTCTCTTCTTGGGAGAAAATCTTAATCATTGTCTGCCTTAGCAAACCACAAAGTGTTTCCCCTAAGCAGAAGAGCAAGATGTGGCCATGAAGCTTGATAACTGTGTTGTCAGTATCCATTCAATGCAAAGTTACCTTTCAAAAATTCAGGTTTTATAAATACACTGCATTGTTCTGCAGTCAGAATTTAATGAGCTTTTCCCAACCCAAAGTCTATTTTTTTTTTTAAGCAGTCAGTGATAATGCCCTTGGAGTAAGGTGAGGGCAGTGGGAGTGGGCCCTAAGGAGAATAGAAAAGCTCCGTGTGATTTACTCCATGTGAGGTCAGGGCAATTGAAGAGCAGCCTATTCAGTAAAGAAAGCAGCCACAATGTGCTAAGCCACTTCAAATCTAGTCACACCTGCAGTTCTGGGATGCACAGCCAAGCTGCTATATCCAGACTGAGCATTTAGAAATCTCACTGTGACTGAAAGAAAGTGCGTTCTTTTGCCAGAACTGAGGGAGCTGTGCAGCCTTGTGTTCTGGGAGCTTCCTGAGCTGCAGCCATCACAGTGACACCACATTTCCTGAGGAGTTCACTCCTACCAATGAACAAATAAGATTGAACTGTTTCAGGTCTAGGCCTAAAACTCCTCTCAGTTGCTGCCTTCATAAGGATGGTCGAAGTTCCTGAGCCTGCACGCTGCTCTATCCAGAGGGACCATTGCCTCCACCTGGAGTCAACTGCATTAATAACACTTCTTCTATACTTCTGACATCTGCTTCACTGGATCAGTTTGCAGGACTAGGTGTGGGTTGCTGGAGTTTTATTTTAAATGTAAAGATGTCTGTAATTTCCTAATCAAAAGCAAGAAAGAAAGCAGAATGTTTTATTTTTGTAAATGAGAAGGTAATAAAACCGAGTCTGAGTATTTTGATAGATATGCTGGAAGGGTATATAATGTAGCAAACAGTTGCACTACTTTTTCCTAGTATGAGTACCTAACCTGAGAAATATTTGTTCTTTCTCTAACTAAGTCCTCTTCCAGTTCTGAAGTTGGGAAGTTTAGAAGGAGTGGAGTACAAAGTCTCAGTGAAATGTGAAGCTTATGTAAATAAATCTGATTGTTAGCTTTGTGAGGTAGCCTATTACATTTATTTTTCAGTTATCTCAAATACTGCCTAATTATTTGGGGTTTTTTTCCAAAAAATAAGCTAAATAGTGACACTTCTGAAAGCATCTGTGCTTCACACAAAGTCACAGTCATATGGAAATTACATTCTTCAGTTCATGTAAAACAACTTTACAGGAGCCCTTTAGTATGCACTGTTACATCTTCTTAATAATCCTGGACAATTTAATTCTCTTGTGCTTTCTCTCTGCTACCCTGTTTTGTACACTGTCAGGTTTGCAGGGATTCTCTGTATTGTTTTTGTAGTACATGGGTTGGTTTCTAGAAAAACCTTTACTGTTGTAGTCATTGTTCTTGGATTGTGGAACTCTTATCTGTAAAGAGAAAAACAACTTTAAAAACGCCCTCTGCTTTCTCCAAGTTTGCTGTAATTAGCAAGTTTAGTTAAGAGAAATGTACTCTTTTAAGCTCCTGTTATGTTCTTTTCCAGTTATTGACTGCTTTCACTATGTGTGTACTTAGTACTGGTTCGTTCCTTTACTATGGTGAAAATGACAAGTTTTGTTAATTTCAGATGGAAATTGTGGTTTTGGATAAAGTTCTTCAAATTGATTATGGTGTGTGATTTTTCATTTTGTTCTCAGTTTACTTGAGAGTAGTTAGAAGTCTGGAATTGCAGTTATTTAATTTTTACCTCCAGTGATACTCTGACACTAGTAATTGCTTGCAATTTACAAATCTGTGTGATTTGGTAGCCTTGGGAAACTGTCTCTATTGAATATATGTCATGGAAAGAACACTGGGGCTACTTCTACAGAAATGCATTTACCACCTCTCAAAGTCCAAGAAATGCCTCAACACACCTGGGAGCCAAAAAAAAAGTCTCGTTTTCTTCAACCATGAGCTCAGAAGCCCTTGCACCACGAGCCCTTGTGTCGCTGCTCTCTGCCAGTTCTCTCCTCAGCTGAGCTTTGCAGTATTCACGCATGGGCAGGGACTCCGCAACATCATGGTAAAGGTGCAAGAAGAAAAAAGCTTTATTGCGTATCCAAAATTCCCTTAAATACCAATGGAAAAACAGGAAATCACCTCATATAAACAGGAAAACAGTTCACCTCAGTGTTCCCCAATCACCTGGAATATTTCCTAGACATTGCCTATTATGGTAAAAGGTAAACAGTACCTTACAAGGTCAGAAACTGCAATTATCACATCTCATAGGGCTGACACTGTCCAGAAACTCACAATCCTCTCTCAGCCCATCCCTGGTGACCTGGCTGTAATCCCAGGATCACCTCCGGGTCTGAGAACGAGGCTCCCTCTGCAGCCAACAAGGCCCAATCTCTCTTCCAGCACACAGTGTAGCCCAACAAGCTTGGCCATCCTGACTCACAGAGCTGTGCGGGTGCCTTTGTGTCTGTGGCCCCAAACTCCTGTCCAAAGGCTTCTGGAGAATTAAAGGGGGCATCAGACCTTGCTGCAGCATGTCCAGCAAGGCAGATAGTGCCAATAGGAATAAAGGAAAACATTTGGCTTTGCTAAGGCAATGAAGTATATAGATTATTATGGGCCTTACCTTATGATTCTCCTAAAGGGAATCAGTGAGGCAAGTTGAGTACAGATCTGCTGAAAGAAGGACAAAAGGACGTGCTAAGGGACCTCTTAAGGACAATTTAAAATAAAAATTGACTTACCTGTGAATGCAGCAAACTCAGAACATCATGAAGATGCATGAACCAATCCTGATAGCGTCTGACAAAAATGCATTTAAAAAAATTAAAATAAAAGGAATGTTTTATTCTAGTCCCAGTCTTTATCAATCTAGCAACATAGCATATTCCAGAATTTACCCATCAGATTGTAAGGCAGTGCAATTGCTACACTACAGCAATATCTAATTGTAATTCACTTTTCCATTGCAACTATGGAATCATACAGATCTCATTTCTGTTAATTTCTAAATTCTGCACAATACTAAGAAATGAGTATACTCTAGAAATGGAAGAGAATGTTCTGTTCAACAGTCATTTAAAATTTTAGCTGTGTGTGTTCAGAGTAATAAAGCCAGTTGAAATTGTCAGTACTGTTTTTTGCACAGCATTATCAATATAAACAAGCTGTTGGCTAATGTGAATTGTTCTGTAGTGAGACTAACAAAGAACATCAGTCTTTTAGCCCAAGAGAGCCTGTCCACTATAGCGTTTCAACTGACAGATTTTGCTGTGTGTAATGCTATGTTACAGTTTTCTTTAGGATAAAGATAATTAATTCAGATATGACCACGTGACTTCACTGCTTTAACTGCAGCACGCACACACATCTTATATGGGTGTAGGTGAAATTCTTCTGTAAACACCCTGCCACCCATTCCACTGCCTTCTGCCATAACAGAAACATTGGACTCACGCAGGAGCTCGCCTTTTGCTATTGCTTGCAAAAGCCTTATTATGAGCTAACCAAATCACCCACAAAGTTTGTATTACATTTTGTGAAGGTGGACATTATGATTCTGAATGCGTGAGATCAACTGACTCTCATATTTCCTTTACATATTCAGACAATCCTTGCCCATTACAGGAAAGAAAGACACTCCTTTTATGAAGATTTTTTTGTCTTTCTGTTTTTAATTATGAAGATTTTATGCCTACAGATGTTAGTTGGGTACAGAAAAAAAGGTTTACTGCTCTCTGAATTTCCCTAGTGACTCCTTAAAGGATAGGTAAAGTGATTTATTATTCCCGGGGCCTTCAGTGCAGCAAACAATTTTAAACAGAGAATTTTATTTTCTTAGCAGCTCAGCTCTTCTTGCAAGCACCTGGTGTTTTTAATTTCTTTTTTTTTTAATCTCTCAACTCTTTAATTTCTTACCTTGTGGTAATACCCAAACTCTTTCAATCTTTATCAATATTTACTACTTGAAGAGACTTTGAGTAAGTATACCTCAAAGTCCTCTGCAATAACAGCTGATGGAAACAAAATACTTACAAAGGACTTATTTCTTTCATCTTTTGGTAGATCTAAATACCCATTAATTCCTTTGAAAGTCTCGTGCTTCTGTGTTTTTTAAATGATTTTTGTGACCACACCAGCTGCTCTTAGCCAAACTCATTTCTATCCACTGTGCAACCTTGTCTAATAATTTCTGCTTGCTATTTACTGACTTGGTTTTGTTTCAGGTAGGTCCCATCTTTTGAAGTACGTATTGACTGAACTCTCCTAAAGCCAAACTCAAACTCTGACCTTGTAAGAATTTTCCTAACCTTCCTGTTTCTTTTGTAGTTCAAGGATATGTAGGAATTAATTCTTAAAGTTGTTGTCCCAGTTGCCTCACTTCTGGTTGTAGGATTCTCTAGATGAAACCTTGATTTTTCCATCTTCTAATCACAATCTAGAATTTCTGTTCTTCAGGCAATTTTGGGAAAGAAATCCATTCTAAATGTGAAAAAAACAAATAAATAAACATAAAATTCAACAATATTTTGTTCTATTTCAGAATAGTTTTGTTTAGTTTTAAGTTTACCTATAAGATGTTGAGACCTCTGATACGACAAGAATCAGAGCATTTTTAGTACAGTACAATGAGACAGCATAACTGCAAACAGCTTTGGACACTCATGTGCTAAAATTTTCAATATAATCTTGCCACTGAGGGAATTTTTAAATTTATCAGTATGTGAACAGCATAATGTGTCAAATTGTGCTATTTTTTTTAATGATTTATTATCTGTTCTGTGATAAAAAACAGCTCAAGGGATGTGCTTTAATGTGTGTTCAAGTGCTCAGTTAAGAATGTTTTCCCCAGTGAGGCTGATTTAAGTTAGATGAGAACCATCCACACTTTATAGCTCAACAGCAGTCCCTGCTTTGTTCAGTGCTTCTGTGCTTCCTATGCATTAATTCTTTCTAAGTGGGGAAGAACTGTCTCAGAAACCTGATGCACCGTGAACATATTACTTAGGGATCTCAAAAGTTCTTCTAACTGACTGATTATCTGATCAGAACAGGAAATTGTCACGGGTGCTAACAAAAACCACGGCGGGGCTGCTCTGGTGAGGAGCTGCTGTGCTTCCTGCGGGTTTGTGGGCAGCGTGGGGCTGGGAATGAGGGCTCTGTGCCAGCTCCTGTCTGGGGGTGTGCAAGGGCTTGCCAGGGCAGACACTGGGCTGCCTCACACAGCCGAGCTGGGGAGTTGGTTGCAGGTTACCCTGTCTTCCCTGTTCAGATAAACCCTATGACTCACTCCAGCGAAATAGGAAGTGCCTCCTTCAAACCTGCACGGAGAGAGACTCCCATTGTAACACATCCATTTTGACAGGAAAGAACCATGGGAAAAGAATATCTGTTAAATCAAGTGGTGAAGCAATGTTTTACGTTAAAATAAAGCAGCACCAAAAAAAAAAAAACATCAAAGCAAAAACAACAGAGCAAATTTGGCACAGAAGTGAAGATAATGTCTCTCAAACCACTTGATTATTTCCACTATCCTATAATACAAGCCACAGAAAATGCTATCACGTCAGATAATCAGAACTAGAGTGCAGGACCATTCCACAACTGGAAATTAAAAATCCAAACATCAGGAAGTTTTTTTCTGCACTGCAGGTGTCAGTTGCCTATTCCATGCACATGCCAGAGACAAAATTATAGTGCAACAGCAAGATTTAATAAGGAAAAAACAAACAAACAAAAAACCCAACCCAAAACACAAAGCAAAACAAAAGAAATCCAAACAGGAAAAAAACCTAAACACAAAACCACAAAAAAAATCGCAGACAGTTTCTGAGCACAGAAAGGCAAATTTTGCCTGGAGGCTTTATTCTGACTGTCCCCTCGAAGGATAGATTGTACTTTTTGTAGCCTGCTGGAAGGGCAACTCTGACAAGTCTAGGAGCAGCCCTGTGACTCACATTTCAAAGGCAAGAGCAACTTGGGCATGGCTTTGACTTATCCTATGGACACCATCAAGGGACTTCACTTTCCAAGGGACTTCACTTCCCATTTCTCATGGATCTCCCACTTAATGCTGCAAGTTTTTCATGACAACAGAGATTGTACAATAAGATTGTATTTTCATAACCAGTTAAGTATCATGTCATTGCAGACGTGTCTCTTCTCCCACTATATTTAGCATACCTACAATCATGTTCATCTATCCCAATGTGTTCAGCTCACACCAGTGTAAAGATTTCACTGCAAAACTGCCAGAATTGATATCTCAAGTCTCCACTGTGAAAAGTGATGCAACCTAGAGACTGATTATTACTTGATCACCTTGAAGTTTTTGCAGCTGAAAGTTTTGGTAGCATAGATCCCAAGATTCAGCTAATGATAGGGCCCATATGGTTAACACTCAGATTAAATGAAAAATGTAGTAATTTCTGAAGCAGGTCTTGAAACCTGATGCCAAGGTGAGTCAGCTGAAGAGTTCTACATATCTTAGCTGGTCTTACTGGTTACTGCAGTGTCATTTTGAGAATTCTTCTCTCTTGACCAACTTGAAAAAGCATAACCACTTGGCTGTGAATATTTGAAGGCAATCATTCTTTTTGTGCAAAAGGAGGCCTCACCTTCTCTGCCTACTTCTTTCAATTCTCACTTCACCTCAGGAAAGGTATTTAAATGTTAACATCCAGTCCACTTATCACTATAGAAAAAAACTGGCTAGGAGAAGACATGGAAACCTTTAAATTACTTTAGATGTCTATTCATCAGTTGGAAATCAGCACAGCATTTCCTAGGAAACTTCCAACGATCGCAGTGGCTGCGTTAATAAACTGTCTGCAAAACTGCATATTGGTGCTTTTCATCTTACCCTTCTTTAAATATGCAGTTGGTGATTGCAGAAATAATTTAAGACTTGTCTACTCCAGCTGAGTTTCCTAACAGCTAAAACACTTGTATTTGCTCTCTTGTCCAATTAATCTTTATTTAGTGCCTAAGCACTAAAATGGGAGTATGGCAAATAACATTCTACAGCTCAGTGAGTGCAGCCTTAACCTCAGAAACATGAGTTTGCCTCCCCCTGTGCAGAAGGGGAATCTGAGCTGCTCTCCTCCACATTCAGGTAAGTGCTCTGACCAATGAATGCTGGACGTTGCTGGGGGGGAGAAGGAAGGAGAAAGAATACAATATCTTAGTCTTTCGTAGTTAATTTGTTCTAGTGGTGCACTGAGCCCCACAGATGAAATCTGTGGTTCATGGAACATGAGCTGCCTGCTTGGGACCGTCAGAAGAGCTGTCCCTTGGGTAGCATCCCAAAGCAGACGTTAAGAGCCCACAGATACTTGCAGAGTTCCCAGGTTAGACAGCTTCCAGGAGAGATTTGAAAGTTTTTGGGAATTCAGAGTTTTCGGGTCCTTTTTTGGTTAGTTGGTGGGTTGGTTGTGATTTCTTTAAGATGGAAACACTGATGACGGAATTCAGAAGCTTAGCTTTATTCTGGAACTCTTTTAAAGCCATTTGGAAGCCTAAGTCCTATCTACTGATAGATTTATACTTGAAATTCATTAAAAATCGGTACAACTTCACAACTGGTTTGATTTCTATCACTGTTAGGATATTCAGCCGTACATTTTTTTTCCAGTAAATGATATTATTTATAACTGTCTCACCTCTTCAGTGTGGAAATCTTTCTAATAATAAGATTGAAGACAATATGTTTTTGGAGTAACAGATTTTACTGTCTGTTCCACAAACCATAGGGTTTATATAATTTAATTGGCTTAATGCAATCTGTGAGGCTGTCAGAGGATGGCATCATGGTTTCTGTGAGTGGAATTTAAAGAAGCCAAAGGAGATTTCTGAAAGAAAACTGTTAAAAAAGTCTTCTTCTAATGAGAACTGAAGTAATTCTGATTGCTGGATTTGCATTTGCAAAATGCCATTCCATGTAAAGCTTGCAGCGTCTGTATCACCAGCTCCTTAGTCTTAGAAACAAGTTGGCTTGGATATGAGGTACTGATACACATTAAGAACTGTTCTTATTCTTTGCCATTAAATCAGAGGTAAAATACATATCTGCTTCCAAGAAAGAGCAACCTCTAAGCCTCTGTTGCTTAATTTTCCAGATGTGAGGGTATCCATGTTCCTTTTATCCCTTGACCTACACAGTTACCTCAACACTACAATTTGTAAGAATTATTTTTATTCTATAGTGATATTTACTTACCTTCTTTTTTCTCCCCTTTGTTCTTTAAGTTATGTTACTGCACAACTACAAATGCCTTCTATTCTTCAAAGATGATTTGACCCTGGAAAAGTACATGGGTTTCCCTGGACAGCTGCAAAGCTGAGACATGGGGTCGAAATACTATTCCTAATGAAAACCATCTGAGACTGCACAATCGAAATCTAAAGTGATAATTTTCCTATCATGTTTGAGAGACCGTAGCTTTGAGACAATCATAACCAAAGTATTTCCCTTCTGTTGCATCAGTAACGAATAGTGTGTAATGTAATATTTTAGCCTTGAGACAGCATTAGAGCTCTCTCCTGGAGTGCTACATTATCTACTATGAACTAACCCTTGTATCACATCACAGTTGCAGTGACTGATGAGTCTTTTTCTTCACAGGTTATGCAAACAACGTGATTTATATCCCATCTGTGCACCACTACATGAGGAATTCACAGAAGGCACTCGCCACCCCCCTTACTGCTTGCTTTATCCTAAGTCACATAGTTATGTTAGTTAGTAGAGATGAATCACAGACTTAAAATAGATATTGAAACAAAAATATAGCGCATTTCTTCTCCTAGATTCATTTGTCAACAAAGTGTTGCTTTGAAAAACTATTCCTTCTCAATAAATGTCACTCACTTACGGAAAAGATTCAGCACTGCTGGGAAATTCATGGTCTATTTATGTACAAGATCAGGTAAAATAATCAAAGTGTCCTCTGGCTTTGGAATCTTTTTAAGGATTCCTCTGATATATTGTTGAATGTCTGCAACACAGCCTTGAAGCTTTCCTCTCTTGTGCAGTTTAGAAAAACTGAAAAGTTATTTTCAGTGGCTTCCTATGTAGTTTGCTGAGAATCATTAAAAGCAAGGACATGAGAATTTGGTTCCCATTATTCAAAATAGCATAATGATTTATTGATTGGAGCAAATAGAGCAACATTTTCAGCAGATGCCCAAAGGATAATCCTACTCATCCTCTCCACACACATTTCAAGTGATTGTACCCAGTGCAATGCTGGCTTCAGGAGGGTCCTTCCTGACTAAGGCTACTAACAGTAAGCTCAGAGTCAGACCCTTTATTTTGCATACCACCCAGAGGATTTGTAAGTGCATGACTAAGAGGAAAAGTCTCCCAAGTTATCATTCTTTAGCAAGCTCAGAACCCAGAGGAATTTGAAAATTCTCCTTTATTGATTTGCCACGATACCTGTCATTATTTCTATTTGCAGAATAGTGACTCAGCTTTCCCCTTTTGAATCAACATATTAAAAGAGTGAATCTGTTCCTCACATCCTCCTAGTACTTTTCCTCCTTTGGTATGGGAGCCTGCATCCCTGAAGGCAATGGGGGGAAAAGTCTCTGCATAAGGATGTGAGAACTGCTGCTTGGCTCACAAATAGATGCCAATTGTCCTTCAGTGGCTCCGTAATTTTAAAACAACCCCCCCAAGACCAGTGGGCCTTAAAAGAAATTTGCTGATGTTATGTTTCCTGTCGCCACTATTTGACACTGCTTTCCCACTTTTCCATGAGTGATATCCTGTCTCACTAGGGCAAGAAATAACAATAAAAGGTTTCCTCTTTCTGGCGTTTCACTTCAAGAGAAATACCACCTTAGTGGAAAAGATATCTCTGATCAAACCTTTTCCTTGCTTTTTAAATTTTCTTTTAAAAATATATTCATTGCATCTTCTGTGTTGCCACTATATTTGTTTTGTTTTGCCTTGTTTTGTTTTGTTTTGTTTTGGGGGGTGGTGGTGTTTGAGTGGGGTTTTTTGTCACCTTCTTACATGATGCTTGCTTTTAATTTTGGTCCCTTTCTATCTGTGAGGTTTCATTCTACAGTTTGGTAGTCACCATTCATGAAACCTCAGAATCTTAACTTAATGAGTAGGAGCTCTTATTTTAAATCTTATACTGATAGTTGTAGATGTTGAGAGCCACTTTGGAGAGTTTGGGGTTTTTTTGTTTATTTGTTTTTCCTTAAGCCTACAGCATCCACAACAACACTTTAAGTTTTAGGTCCCCTCCCACTGAAATACTCTATTCTAATATTTTGAAAAGAGCAAGAGGACTGTATGCTTTGGGACCCTTTGTTTATTGGTTCTGGGTTGTTGGGTTTTTTTATCTTAATTCTTTTAATTTCCATCACCTCTCCTATGAAGACAGGTTGAGAGAGTTGGGTTTGTTCAGCCTGAAGAAGAGAAGGCTCCAGAGAGACCTTATAGCACCTTCCACTTCCTAAAGAGCACCTACAAGAAAGCAGGAGAGGGACTTTTTACAAGGGCAGATAGGGGACAAGAGGTAGTGGCTCTAAACTGGAAGAGTGTAGGTTTAGATTAGATATTAGGAAGAAATTCTTTCCTGTGAAGATGGTCAGGCACTGGCACAGGTTGCTCAAAAAAAGTTGTGGATGCCAAATCTCTGGAAGTTCAGGGCCAGGTTGGATGGAGCTCTGAGCGACCTGGTCTAGTGGAAGGTGCCCCTGCCCATGGCAGAAAGGTTGGAACTAAATGTTCTTTAAGGACCCTTTCAAACCCAAACAGTTCTGTGATTCTGTGATTAAATATGTTGGGCATAAAAAAAATAAATTGAAATTTATAATTTCAGATACAGGAAGACTGCAATTTCCACCCTCAGTGAGAAACCTGAGACTTTGCATGTTCCCAAGTGTAACAGAAATGAAACAGGAGACAAGCTTCTTCAGAGAGATGTTTACTGTAAGGAACATGACTATGCGGAAATGTCTGGTAAATTATCATGAAACAGGCAAAACAGTGCTGGGCAACAAAGCCACATGCTGCAGCTCAGAATTAACTAAAAATAAGTTTTGTCTGCAACACAACAAATTATCAGCAAGACTGATGGCCAAAAAGAGGAAAACCAGAATTTCTTCCTCTGGGGCTGGATTTCTGAAAATAAACATTCAGTATTGTCCCAACTTTGTAACAGAAAATAGAATTCAATAGCATGGAGGAAACTGGAGAATCATACAATGGCAATGCCGTATTTAAAAGTGCAGCAATATGAGGGAAGGGAGCAATAATGACAATTGTTCTTTAAGTCTGAGCTGAAAGCAGACTGAGAGGAAGTTTGGTCTGCCAGAGAGGCAACAGTCTGGGTGCTGGTGGCCTTGGCCTTGCTGGCTGTCCTGTTTACTCCTCCTGTCTGAACCAGACATTAATCCCCCTGTTTACATTGCTTCCCAAGCCATGCCTCTGCCAGGGAGGAAGAAACGAACAAGGTTTTCATCACACTTTAAACAAGAAGAGAGCTGGCAAACAGTTTTTCACAGCCAGCAGAGTGATGTAATAAATAGCTCCAAGAGACCACTCTGTGGTGACGGGGGAGGTCACAGCTATCAAAGAACAGGGAAAATCTGTCACTTTCATTTTAAATGCTGCAGTAACACTTTAAGAATTCTATAATCTTGCTAAAAGCCCATGATTTGTTTTGTCACCAAATTTCCCAGAAAGTCTCTGCTTAAGTTTCCCATGTTCATACAGTTATATTTTGACCATGTTAAAGGAGGGTCTCTCCAAATAAAAAGAACATTTTGTTAGCAGAGATGAAATGGCTGTTCTGGGAAAGTCTCCAGCCCAAGGAATTTTGAGTGTGCCTAATTATATGGATGGAACTGCCCAAAAGTCTACTTAGGTCCCCATCTATTTTGGAGAGGTTTCTAGGCATTTCCACGTAGCACCAAGTTCATCTATGAAAGCTGAGATGAAAATACTTTCTTAGGAACAGAGTTTAGACACATATGGATCCCTAATACTCTGATCCCAGAGCTAAAAGTCTTGCTATAAAATTCGAGTGCATAGTGAGGCTTCTTCATTGTTTCCAATGCAAACTCTGATGCTAATAAAGGCCATTTAGCTTTGTTGAGCAATTATTTATCTCCTTAATAAATTGCTTGTCGAAAGAAGAGATTTGGCCAGAGTACCAGTCAGCCAAGTACTACCTCAGATCTGGGGACAAAATCTGCAGATTTTTATTAAAATAAATATCTGCAGATATTTATTAAAACTAAATAGCTCACAACAGGCCACGTGCCACAGCATAGCCTGGTCTTATCCTCCGTGCTAAACATGGACAAGGAAGAAGCAAAGGAACTGGATACCACAACTGCATATCATCCAAAAGGTGTCCTCTAGCAGGGAAATTCTCAACTGAGCAAATCCATGTATTCTCCAGCATCATCCTCCTCTTTGCAGATAACACAAGGGTGAGAAAATACACAGCACAATCACACCATTTTGGTGACAAGAGAGAAGTTTTGTCCCTTCAGCTCTGCCAGTTACACAACCACAGTACAGCCACAGCATGTACATCACAGCCAACTGTGATCCCCAAGATCCACTGCTGACAAGATGGAGCAGCAGCCTGGATCAGTGGAGGAGTAAGTGGGACAGGACTGCCCGGCCACACAGCCACCACCATATCTCACAACCAAGAGCAGATGCACTGGATTACGCTGAGAAAGGGGAAGGCCAGCCCCTCTGGTATGTAAGCTAAAGTAATCAGTGACCATCGTGAGGGTAGTCACTGACAGTACACATCTGTGCCCGCTTTGTGCAAGTTTAGGACACCATTAACCCTCAACCACATATCATGACAATGAAAAATAAATTACCAGCTGTTTGCTTCTTCCATCTGAAATTATACTTAGATGAATTTATGAAAAAGAATGTCACCTGCAGTGCTATTCACTTCAAATACTGTGGACAGGAAGTTAGGGTTTGCAGCGCTCTTTTCTCACATGTAAGGGATGACCTGCACCTCACCTCCCTGTGGGGGTAAGGAGAAGGCCATTTTCTCCCTGGTGCTTGGCTTCTGTGTCCAACCTGCTACTGCTTATTATCACTGGCAGATTGTCACACTCCTGTGTCTGCCCCATCACACTCACACGAATCACCTCACCTGCTTTAGGTCACAACCCTGTGCTGCCAGAGAGAGTGACAAACACCCCTCTCCTGTTAAAATATCTCCTTCCCAAGGGGAAGAGCCCTGAGGCCATGCCAGAGCTTGGGGAAAGCAGAGGTGGAGTCAATTGTTTCCTCTGCTCCTATGTACTGCAACATAACCAAGTACCCCTACTTCCTGGCAGCACAGAGAAGTCTGCACTGCATCATGCTAAAAACAACATGAGTGTTCACTTTAGTGATAAATAACATTCAGAATCTTTAAAAATATGAGCTGGTGAAATAATACCTCCAAATATGAGCTGATGACATATTAAAACTCATTTAAATCCCAGGCCACTTCAGGGGGAAACAAGTTCTGTACACTTCCTTGTAGTTGCTGTAAAAACCTCAAGGTTCCTCAGGTCCTGGGCAAGGCAAGGGGAAGCGCATACCTTTCTCACAAATGTACATCCCTTGCTTCACCACGGGATGAAACACCCTTCCTGCCAAACTGTTTTCAGCAGTAGTTGGAATTTATCCCATGCTTTTAATCTGACCATAAACAATGGCATCACATTTGTCTCTCATTTCTGAATGTTGTTTATACTCACTTGGATGTAGCGAAGGCTGGCTAGTCCATCTGGATTTCTTCCCCTGCTAGTTTTCCATGGTAACTAATAAACCCTATCCTGTTTACTGGTCCCATTATGAACCCCCAGAAACAGGGAGTTGTGGTGATTCACATCAGTAGTTTTGAATTCAGTGAGGGTGAAAAAAAAAGTGTTACCTGCACTGCCAGTACTTTCTAAAGAGGTGTGAAACGACAGCACCTCTCAGGAGGAGTCAGGACCCTTTCTCTGCTGATTCAGTGAGACCAATATAGCAGAAAGATGCACCCATGGCATTTAACAGTATGTAATAAACTAAAGAGAGCTCAGATCATGTCTGGGCATTTCCAGCAATATGTTCAAAACTCTCAGCAATCCAACAGAAGTATTTTCATCTAAATATTTGGAAGGTCTTTGCATCCAGTGAGCTAAGCAGTTGTAAAAACCTGGGCACTTGTCTTGGAGCACTTGGTAAAAGCATGCAAGGGCCTTTTCTAACAGGAAGCCTGTATGAACACCTGTGTACATATAAATACATGTGCTGGGAATTGCTGCAAACACACAAATTATGATACTTCTGAACTTTATTTAGAGCTTTGTAAACAGAAGCAGAAATCAGAGCATGAACCACTATATTAGGCTAAAAACCTGTCACACATGAGAGTGGCTGTTGTGAGGCACACCTACCTCTATTTACTTTTATAGAGAAGCTGCCTGCAAAGTATTTTTCTTGGCGAGAGTCCTTGAAAAGTTAACTGTAGTTTTCTAAGCAAGAGGAGGCAGGACAGTGGGCTGGTTACTCTCCTAATTTCCTAGGAGAAATTCCTAGGCAGAGCTCTTTGTCCAGTTTTAGTGAGAATGGCCAGACTACTGGGTATTTCTATATGTCAGAAACTAATCCTAGCACAGTTTATACATACTAAAGGACTGTCACAAAGAGTACTACAAGCTACTTCATCCCAGCAGTCTCGCTGAAAGAGGCTGCTGTGATACATCCAGACCCTCCAGTCACATCTGTGCTGCACATTGCAGGGATGATGTCAGGCACAAGCCACACAGCTCCAGAAACACTCTTTGAAAATTTATCTATAATATCTCTCAATCTAGTATAGCAGGGCAACATTTATTAAATCTGATTATTATTGTCACAGAAACCTGAAAGATGGAGAGGACCAGATGGCAGTCCCATTGCTTCCTGAAGAGATGGGACAGAAAATGCACCACTTCTTGGGTAATCTCTACTAGACCATCAACATCCAGCAGGAGCACAGCTGCCTGTCTGGTGTCAGAGTCATTTCTGCTCACACAGCTTTACACTCTTTGTTCTATAGCAATAAGGGCAAAAGGGAAGTTTCAGATGGTGATTTGGTGGCCCGCCGGGACACAATCTGGTTAGGAGCCTGCTCTGGGGTCAACAACACAGTGGCTTCATCACAAGTCCCTTCTTTCGAGCCAATCATGTGTTAACTGCTCTGCAAAGGACAGGGGAGGAAAAACACTTGGATCCAGACAAACACAGGCACGGCTTCTTGTTCTCATTTGAAATGGAAAATTTAAACTCAGATGTTTAGATAGACAGTCCTCTAGCAGCTTCTTGCTTGCTGCTCACTTTCACATAAGCCTTTTGTAATTTAAAACATGTTTGAGGCTTCTAATTACTTAGGAATGCTGTCCATTACAGCTGTCCTGAAGCTCTGTCCCTCTGAATGTCCTCAGTAACCCTACGTGGGCTGTGGTTCTTATCCGTCCTGTTCTCCTTCTCTGTTACAGGCTTTTCTTCCCAGTCTGACTATGCACATTGCAGAAATGGTCTTTTGCTTTCCAAAATGCACCACAGTGTGGTACAGGACAAATGACCTGAGCAGGGATCTCAAACTAAGCCCCTGAACCATGATTGCAGGGTGCTTTCCAGCCCAGGCAGACGCCGCTCAGTGTCAAAATGCCCAGCACAAAATGTCCACATTGTGTGAAAATAAGTAATAAAGGGTAAAGTTTAGGTGGATTTTTTTTAGATTTATCCACAAAGACAATAAAACATTTAGCAAAAAAATTTTTTTTAAGTGTCTGCTCTAAACATTGATTGCCAGAATTGTAAATAAAAAGAAAAAACAACACCAAAACAATACTTAGAAATAGATTCAAGTAACAAATATTTACCTGACTTGGGTATACTTATTTTCCACCAGTGCCTATAGCAGACACATTCATGGGGACTGATTTATTTAGAGGTATTTAGTAAGATTATAGAGATACAGAGATCAGTTTAAGAAATCCTAAAATTGCTGAAGTTAGGAAGAATTTTCCACATGTTAACAGTTCTTATTTTATTCCATAAGTTCAGACCATCAGCCAGTGCTGTGGACAGAATAAAAGTCTAGACTGACTTTTGATTTGAAGCTGCACACCACTTCTGCTTCTGTGTGCACCCCCTGCTCTGGCTGCTCCCCAGTGCTTATGAGATACCCCAGCTCCATCCCTTTCTCACAGATACAGAGCAGCTTGCCTGGGAAGATATCAAGGTATTTAGAAAAACTCACATGTGCAGGAGATGGCCAAGAGCCATCTCCAGTTTCCAACAGCATGGCGGAGGAGTTAGAAAGTTTCAATTGCAGAACATCAAATCTGCCCTTGTGACCAGCCATATCTGAAATAAAACAAGATTAAGCTGCAAATAAACTTTTATTTCATTCCAACAGCTCCGGGGAAAAGTATTCTGCTTGGATGGTAAACCCTAAGTGTGGGAGCATGGATCAGTAAAACAAACTGGGTAAGTAAGGGAGCAGGGAGAAGATAACACTTGGAAAGGGGAATGGCAAAAAATACAGAGACTTTTCAGAACCGTAGGTATTTTCTTCTCTCCTGGGCAAGGCACCCCCTAGCTTGGTGCCAAAGTGGTGCTAACGTTGGGAGCACCATTTCCCTGGATTTCTCATTTTGTCAGGGTGGGAGATCAGTAAGGTTGATGCAGAACATCTCATCAAGCAGCAGCACTGAGGCAGTGCTCTCAGCTTACAGCTCACATGATGGGGCCTGCATCTAGGGGCCTTCACCCCTGCCATCAAGAGCTGTGAATCTTCAAAGGAAGGTAACAAATATGTATATGACAAAGCCAGGCACTACTTGGGTACTTAACATAAAATAAAAGTACACCTCAGCCTACTGGGCAAACAAACACAAAGGCACTAGGAAAGCAAAATAATAATGTTTCTTTAAAAGTATGAAAGTCAAACCAGAAATCCTAATTTTGGGGGAAGGCTTGGCAAAAGGAAAGACACATTTCTATTCTGATTATTCTTACTAAGACAGGAACAGTTCTGTAGAAAGGTGATTTCCATGATCAGCAAAGGCACACGTGGAGATGTAACTGTGGTGGTAAAAGTGTTTTTTCTGTAAGGATTTAATTTATTTGGCCCAAGTGGTATCAAGAAAAATAATCAGTCTAACATGTTCTTTCGCTTCTATGAAGCAATGTCACAGTAAGAGGGATTAATAGCAGAGATCCACCAAGCAGCTTTTCTTTTCTGTATCAGGCACTCAGTTATGGATATCACACACATTTCCTTTTAGCTGCAAAGCATTTACAGTTTGCTCTTAATCAGATTTTCCTTCGAAGAAAGAAATAAGTAAGTAGCAGACAAAAGTTCATGAACTCAAATCAGTGGTGCAAATCTCTTTGTTCAAAATAATTTGAACTTTGCTGAACTTCCAGATCTGAAGTGCAATGTATGATTTATAGTGCTGCTGAGTGCAACTGTGACACCAATACAGACCAGAGCCACACAAAGTGCTATTTGGGAGAGCAGAAATAGTTTTACAGGAAGTGTGATAAATAAATCTTTGCTTTAATTTTTTAGTTTTAAGATCATTTACTGACTATTCACCACATTTTCCCGTGCAAACGAATAAATGTATATTGGTCAAATCCCAAAGGGCAGAGAACCATTGCCTTGGCTAGTTCTGCACTGGAGTTGACCTCAGTGCTGCAAGCTTTACAAGCAGCTCTCAAGGGAGTCTGTAATTTGCATGTCAAAGTCCTTTGCTTTGCATTCCATGTTGACAAAATCCATACATGTGTCCACCCCAAATGCATTTTAGATTTTAATACTAGTAGCAGACAGGCAACAACTTCTTTCAAGAGAGCTGTGACAGCCTTAGGTATTAGTGCCTCACATTTATCTCATACTCAAACTTCTGAAAATCAGTATTTTAAGCTAAATGATAGATTGAAAATAGAAGAATTAGCTCAACTATGCAGAAGGAATATCCTTGTCCTCAGGCTCAGCTCCAGCATATCAACTATTATCAACTTTGAATTTTTTTCCATGTTTCTGATGGAAATATTAAAAGATTAATGCTTTCGTAGCTATCATTTTCTTGTAGCATGATAAATTATTTCAATGGAATTCTGTGTCAGTCTTCTGCTTTGATAAATGCAAACTGATTTTATTTTAAGTTAAATTATACAGTGGAAACCCGTTCTTCTCATTGCGAGGGTGGAAAGGAAGAGAAAATTTGTTCAAGTGATCTTTAGAAGGAGTGTCAGTCCCTGCCCTTCCCAGGACAAGCACACCAGGGAGTGCTATGGCAGATTATCCTTAGCATTGCTTTTGAAGCAAACTGCTGCACAATTCAAGTACTCATCTTGTAACAAAGCAGAGAAGCCTTTGAGTGCTATCCCAGACAGAATCACAACAAAGCACCACTCTACCCCTCCATGCACTGAGGTTGCTCTCCTTTAAAAATAGTTACTGAGACCGTTCTTCTGCAAAATAGATACAGCAAAGAGGAGGGCTCAGGTGTAGCACACTAATGCTCAGCCCCCAGTGACACAGCCCTAGCAAAAGCAATCTCAGAAGGAGAGATCACTGTCAATAGAAAAGCAACTGAAAGGAGTAAAAATCGCGTATTTTACTAAGTACCGAAGATGTAATAAAATATCATACCCATCACAAAGTACTTCACTGATAATCTACAACAACAAAAAAAGGTGATGCTGTAGAGTGAACCAAAATTATCAAATCAATTCATAAAACTTCACTCTCTGCTTTTGTACTGGTTTGCCATACGGAAGGTACAGCAGGAACATACTGATGTTTTTGCTCTATGGAATATACTCAAGGAACACAGCACTGAGGAAAGATCCAGACACAATTTGCTACGAATAACAGATGAGGTACATTGTCAGGGTCAAATGTCAGGAAACTGAAAGACAACTGCAAGTCTTGCACATTCATTTTAGAACATGGCAACCCTCCAGATAATCTAATTATTCCCTATGGTTATACTACATTTGCTTGAAAATACTTGCCCAAAGTACATACTTGCATTAATGTTTGTAGAGGGAGCCACAAGTAAGACTGAAATAATTTCACCAAAATCTGAGGGCACATTTAAACAAGATAGTATGACCAATTCTCCAGAGCTGGTACCAAGATTTGGCCTACATTATCTTAGATCAAACCAAATATCATGAATTCAAACTTTGGAATACGGAAATTCTATTATTACAGTGCTGAACTGATGCAAAACATGATGCAGCAACAAGTAAAATCTATGGGTTTAGAAGCTAATGGAGCTACAAGCACTGAAAATATACCTAATGGGTAAAGAATGTTTCTGATTTAACTTTTGTTGATATGAGTAACTATGACCTGCAGAACAACTCCCAAGTGCAAGGCACGAAATAATCTTTAGCACTAAATCTGACAATAAATCATTTCAGAAACATTCTTCTTGTTCACATGGGAAAATATTGCCTGAAAAATCTTGGTCATAAAGACTGGGTATTTACAAATTAATACTGAACTGGTGGAAGTAATCAGAAGGTAGGTATTCTATAGGGTTTAGTTTAATAGAAAGGATAGTGGATAACCACAGCTAGTTTTGCAGTTAGCATAAATAGCAAGGGCTACACCAGTCTGGATGAGATTGTTCTTACCTTCATCTCGTCTTTATCACCTGTTTATGCTACACATATGCTAATTTTTTCTTGTCAGCAACACTGGAACCGTTTCTGAGCAAAACTCTTCCGCAGCATGAAAAAGACAAATCAAACAAAAACCTGAAGACAAGATCCATTCTAATTTAAATCAGCAAGGAAAAAAAATATTTGGAGAAAAAGGGAAATTATTTTTTCCTCCAGGGAGTAGTGAGAGGTAGCAAGACACAAATTGCAACTCTTTATAACTTTGACTTCCCAGCTGTAACTATTTCAACTATTTTCTCAGATCATAAATTACACACAAGGTGTGAATGCTTTGGCATTAAAATGACTGATCCAGATCAGACAGAATGATAGAATTGTAGAATGATTTGTGTTGGAAGGGACCTTAAAGCAGGTCTGATTCATTTGCATTTCTCATGTTCTTCATTGAAAGACATCCCAACTTATTGATCCTTTTAAAAATTGTCCCTTAGAGAGGACTTTCTAGAACTACTTTTATATTACAAAATCTCACTCCAGATAAAACCTGGCAGTGTTCTGAATTCCAAAAGTGGAAATGAAAGTTTATTATTAAATGTGGATGCACCTCCATGCAGCTGGAGATGCTGCCTGGTGTTCTGGACACCCTGAAGAGCTTCAACACCACTGCACCACATCATTGCCAAAGGCTGGGAGCAGCTGGTGAGGGCCCAGGAATCCAAGCCCAGCAGAGAAGTTGGGATATACTTCAGTGCAGTTACAGAAGTGAAGGGGGGACACACAGCTGTTAGTATGCCACTTGCAGAAAATCAAAGGGCATTTCCCTGCACAGCTTCATTTCCTGAATGCTCAAGGTCCATACAGAGACATTTTTTGAAATAATCTCTTGAATAAAAGTAAACATAACTTTTCCCCCATATTTTGTCTGTGTTCAATACTCAAGGAACTTGAAGATACCTTAAGACCACCAGTCTTTCTTTCCATGCTCATCATTTCAGTTACACAAGCATTGCTTGGGACATCCCATGGAGAATCTCCACATCCTGTCTTAGAACCAATTGTCCAGATCCATTTTCAGCCCAGCCAACCATAGCAGGACTATAAGACAAGGTTTCAAGAACAAGTACTTAGTTCCTTGTCCTTGTACTCTATTGACCCAAATTAAGCAAGTTAAAACAAAGTGAATCCCAACAGAAGCCTGCCACTCTTCCCACTCAGAGAGAGTTTGAGTTTGAAACGGAACTCGTGGCTGTTCTGAGCAAGCCAGACTGTGTAGGTGTCACACGTGGCACACACACATCTGGTTTGGGGGCTTTCTCCATGCAGGGACACTGGAGCATCTGAGATGTGTCAGATGTGAGGCAGAAGGAGGTGTCTGGCTACAGCCTTCCATTAACCGGAGCAGGCACAGCCCCTGCCATGCCTTGCTGCCTATTGTCTCACCAGGATTCCTGCTGCTGCTGGAGTTTCTCAAGCAGATAATTACTAGAGTTTTAATTAAACAAGTGTCTGACTGTTCCAATTGAATAGAGGAGAAATTGTTTGTCCGAAGGAGCTCATGTAGGATGTTTTCAAGGATCGATACACCTGCTAAAACGGCAGACACTCAACATGCCCACAGGCTTTCATTCGTTCCATATTCATAATTTAGTAACACACACTGGATTTGGCTTAGAAAAGTTGTTTGGAAGGACAAAAGGGAATAGAGAGCAAGGATGACTTGTATCATCTGAGAAAAAAGGAAAAAAAAAATCCATGTCAATAAAATCAGCTGACCATTTAGTTTAACTTTCAGTTTCAGAAATACTTTGCACACATATTTACAGATGGATGACTGGGCAGATTTCTCATGTAATTCATTTGGAACCTATTCCTTTAACCATTCCCATTTTGCAACAAAAACTACAACATAAAGACTCTTTCATTTAACTTGAAAACAAGATGAATAAAGCATGCACATTAAAATGCTGCCTGACATTTATTTCCAATAAACAAACAAATTTTAAAGACCACCAGTAATCCTTAGCTTCTTCACAAGTCACACAGAGGTTTTTGTCTCCTGCTGTCACCCCAGTTATTGCAGAAAAGCCAGCAAACAACACTCTGAACACAGCAAGGAGAACTGCTGATCAAAACAGCAGGAAGCTGATTTTCCAGGATTGAATTTGCACATGGAAGCACTCTCCTCAGCAATCCAAAAGTAGAATCCTGAAATCCAGGTCATATTTCATAAAGAGGTAGAGTTATCCTCGCTTTGGTCAGAACTCAGAACTTTTACACATGACCAAAACTGCCAATAGTTCCCTGTTCTCCAGGTTCTATGAGAAAACACAAATAGATCCATTAGGAAGGAAACCCCTTTGGAATTTTAAACTTTTAGGACTAAAACATTTTCTTTGATTTTTCTCTCCCTCCTTGAATGGGAACTAAATGCCATGTAGGATTATTGAGGCATAAAGGACACACACAAAAAAAGAGTAGACTGCCATTCAGTCTCGGTGACCTTTGGATCCTGAGAAGGCAGGACAGCCCCCCCCACCTCACAGTCATCACTTATCTTGTCTGCTTCTTGTCACTGGGCAAGTAGAGCTGTGGACAGCTCTTCTTCCCTTGTCACCATTCCCAGCACTCTCCTTCACAAGAGGGAATTCTCCTTTGTACTTTGCATGTATTATAAGGTTAAAACTGAGGGTTGAACAACAAACAAAAGCCTATTTTCCTCCTCCACATCAACACACATACTCTTTCTTGCTTTTTTCCCTGCACACCTTTCACATCTATTAGCCATAAATATTTAATATTCAGAGTGTGCTACAGAAAAATCTTTTCATGAGGTTGTTAGCCATCATTTTAATGCCATTCTGAAAAATAAGCTTGATTTAGAACTGTGCATTTTCTCAAAATCTATCTTTTATGAGCCTCACCCACCTAACAGATCTGCTTATTTAGAAGTTATGGTTCTTGCATGGGTTTTATTTTCTGTGTAGCATTAAAGTACAGGGAAGGGCATAGGCTTCTGTTATTCACTGAAAAAGTAACAGTGACTTAAAAGCCAACACACAAAACCTTAATGGAAAATACCCTCAAGTCCTAGTATACCAGTGGGTTTGAATGCTTCAGCACTTTCCTTATCTCAGACACAAAATCTTGTTGCAGCCTGGGGCAGAACAGGGAACTGGAAGTCCAGGATTGGTACTCAGCCCTGTACCAGTGCTTGGCTGGTTTCCCTCCTCCTAAAATTTCTCAAGGCAGCATACATGTCATCAAAGGTAGAGGCAAGACTCGCAGGCAGGATGTTTGAGTACTCAGATTGTCTGACCCATTAGATTCTCCCTTCCTCGCTTCTACAGCCACCAGAGCAGCGACGCCCCGGAGTGCAGAGGGTGAGATCCTGATCAGCACAGGGCCAGGCTCTCAGCCACTTTACACTGCTTCTGAATATCTTCATTACTGCTGCTTTTGTAGCCAGCTCCCATAGGTACCTACTGTCAGAAGGAGGCAGGGAATTGGGGAGGCCTTGGGAGAGGAATTAGGCTTCATTTTCTGAAATGTCAGATATTAAATACTCCTAATTTTCCTTCTTTTTGCCCTTAATGGAAGACATCCTTTCCTTTTCCCCCACCTGCAGACTCCTTCTAGCTATTTAAATTGTCGAGTAGGACAGGTGCCTACAGAGAAAACAGTGTGTGAGAGGAGAGGTATGGAAGAAGAACCAAAAGGTAGAAGAGTGGAAGCCAGAGGAGGAATGGAGTTACAACAGCAGAGGCATCACTGTAGATAGGATGAGGGAGGGAGGACAGAGCTAGAGGTCATGGGACCTGAACAGGTTAGAAAAGGAGTGGAGTACAGGTAAGAAAACAAGACTGGCAGGAAAAGGAAGGGAAGCGGTCTCTGCATTACAAGTTTTTATGTGTGAGTTTTCCCCCTTCATTCTTGCACATCAAAAAACACAAGCCAGAAGACACAGTTAAGCTGGTTAGTAATTCTGGCCATGACTGAGAGTCTCTGTTACTATCCTCCTTTTAATCCCTTTCCTTCCCCAGTGGGCTGTGTGAGCAAACACTGACAAACAATCCTGCCAAGGCCAACTTCATCTTCACGTCAGCCCTTCTGCTCCATTACCTCTTAGCCTTCTTGTCCCTCCAGAAGTATCACATCACCAACTCTTGAGGACTGAAGTTCCCAAGGTGTCATCTTTCCTTTACTCAGCTGACATTCAGTAAAAACCCCTTGAGTACTTAGAGTTGATGCTTATTTGGCAAGAGATTAGACTAAAAATCTATTATCACACTAATAGAGATTTCTTTGCTGAAGTGACTGGTGATGATTGCAGCTGCTTATCATTTGCAATGTTGTCAGCTTCAGGCATTGTAAAGTACACAGAAAACAGGCTGGGCTTGTTTCTCCTTTAGAAACAAATATACAAAATGCTATTTCCTCTGAGCTCAGACAGCACCACAGACAGTAATGGGAATTTTGCTGTAAGTGTGGATTAATTTTGCCGCTCATGCTTCTTAGCTACAAATTTTTTTAATACATTTTGTGACTCTTATGATACACTACTGAAAATCTTCAGGCTGACATGTCCGTGCAGCTGTGCTGGAGGTGCAGATGTATGCATGGAAACTCAGGGGTTTAATCAAGGTCGTTGTTGCCCCTATTAAACAACAGCAAAAAGCCCAGCAGCAAAACTTCATGCTGTGGCCAATGGGGATTTTGAGATGTGCACCATAAGAAGGAGTATTACTGATTTCACTATCTTGAGGGAAAGCAGAGGAAAGCTGCATAGCAAAATTCAGAATTGTAATTTAGTTTTCTTCATTTATTTCCCCATTACTAAGGAGACAATTTTTTATATACAGCTTTTAAAATGTACTTGCAAATATGGAAAAGATACTAGATAACATTAAGCTTTTTTTCAGAGCATTCTAGATGCACTTTCAGTGATGATTTGCTATGGTGATCTGTTATTAAATAATAACCTGTGCTTAACCTTTAAATTTCATCAGCATGGAACAGTTTGTTACTGGCATATGCCATCATTCTTCCTTACTTAGTGATTAGTTTCAACTGTCTTTAGTGCTAAATGAGTCATTTTCCAAGTAAGATGGAACAGAGCAGGCAAACATCATACAACAAACCACCAGCTTGGTGGAATCATCAGTGAATCCTTCACGTGGCTTCCCACATGGCCCCTTCTCTTTTGCTAGAAGCCACTGACAAACTGCAGTGGGATTTTCCATAAAAAATTTGCCAAACTTTGTGAATAACAAAATGTTTTAAAGAAAGTAATATTCAGTATCTCTTCCATCCTACTTACTCCCTATTTTATATTTCCATTTCAAGCCATTCTCATCTTTCTGAAAGTTACCGCATGGCAAAACTATGAATAATTTTTCCAATTCCATTCCAATTTTTTTCCAATAATGAGGAAGCACCGAAAAATTAGGGAGTTAGAGTAAAAGGTTGGCATGAAACATGTTTGCTTTTACTGGACTCTGACCCTTCAGGGTTAATGGGCTCCACTGACCTCTGGGAAACTACAGTGCTGTGATGTCCAGTGGCAGAATAGCAGTCAGGTGTGGGAATTGTATGGCAATAGGCCAGTAGGTGCCAGACGTCCTAATGGGAAACTCCAATTTGAAACAAAGGAAAACAAAGATATGGAATAAAAAAAAAAGAGAGAAAAGGGAAATCAGGCAAGGATCAATCTCTGCCAACAGTCTTACCACAGCAAGAGGGAAAAGCCTCATCGGTTCCATGCATGCAAAGTACATCCATCCTTCAGATCCATGCAAAAGCATAGAAAGAGGCTGGATATATTCTTTAATGTAAATGGCAAATTGAAGCCAAATTAATTGCAATGTGATTTGTTCCTTTGTCTTGTTGAACGATGATGTGCCAAGACACAGAGTCTTTGGGAACAATAATCAAGCAACAGCACTAAAGCCTTATCAATTTTCTCCTTGCCAGCTGTTCTTCAATGTCATGGAGAATCACTACCCAGTATGGAAAGGGCTGAAGAATCTAATGTATTGTGGAAATTGAATTTACCAGTTGCTCTATATTTTTTCTCTGGTGCTGCTGATGTTTGTGATGTTTCATCTAGGCTTGCAGTCACACTGCAAGTCTGCTGTACTGCTAGTTCAGTCCTCACCTCCTTTTCAGCATCACTTCTGCTATGGAAAAACTCAAGTAAAGAAGGAAAACAAAATGTTTATGCATCCCTCATAGGGAGACAGACAGCCCTCTTCTGAATTCACAAATGCACAGCTGCACTTCAGTTGAAGTTTGCAGCCCTATTTCTATCCCTAAGATGAAAGACCCTCACAGCACATGCTAGTGAAGGAGAAACTGGTCTGCATCATCCCTTCTTATTCACCTCTGATCAGACCAAGGCCAAATCTGGACACAGGCAAAGTAAGCAGTTACCTCAGGCAGTGTAGCAGCAACGCTGCTGATGTGCATTTGCCTCCAGCTGAATTGCAAAAAGGCTGGATGTTGCCTCCAGCTACTAAAAGATCCAGAAGCTTAAGAGGAAAGATACTGCTAATAGACCCAGTTGCTCCTGTAAAAATCACCAGCTGCCACCCTCTTCTGTCCAGACCATAGTCTTTGGTGTGAAATTCATTTCTCCATACCCTGCTGAGACAGTTCTGGGGTCTGGGGCTCTGGGACAGATACTAATCTGGGGAGAATTATTAATCCAGTGGCAGGACCTGGTCAGCAATGCCTGTTATACACATCCTGTGTTTGCTGTGGAGATGAAGAATGGTGTTACTAGAAAAGTGTAGCCAAATCTCTGAAAGTTCGAGAACTGGGGCATGATTTCTAGTCTTGCTGTAAAAAACAACACTGTTACAGGGGGAATTCAGCTTCCATACTGAAAATGTAAATGTCTGCTTTAAAACAAAACAAAACAGAACAGTAAAACCTAGGACGATTAAATAAAAAATACCAAAACCCAGCTGTAACATTACTGTTGGATCTCCTTCAACTTTCCTCAATTACACCGTTCTTTCTGGCTTCTCTGTAATTCAGAGAAGCAGCACTCCCTTCCCAGCCTTAGAGTTGCAGCCACCTGGGCTGTTGGCATACAAGGGTGCCAGAATTCACAGGGGAACAGGACCCTGAAGATCTGCAAAAGCTTTCTTCAAATCTGGCCTTGCATCATAATTTATTCATGTGTGAGACAGAGACAATACTCCACCACCTCATACGTAAGTGAAGAAGTTAAATGAAAATTTGTTTGTAGAACTCCCTGGAGCGAAAAGTGAGAGACTGCATACCAATTAAAATATTATATATCATTTGTTAGTATTTATATACTCTATTAATTCCTTTTATGCATATTTCAAAAGCACTCCCTCAAAGCACACCAAGATAATAAATGGATTGCCACCTCAACCAGTCTCATAGTTTCTAGATTCTGCTCTTTGTGGCTGTGAAGCTTTTTTCCTTCCTTCTTACTGAGAATTTTTTTGTTTGGATATTTGCATTAAGTCAAGATGAAGCATTTGCCCACGGCTGCTGCTTATTCCTCACTCGCTGCAATCACTATTTTTCCCTTGCAGTACAGAAACCTGTCCCATTTTAATACAAGGACAGTAAAGGGAGCAACAAAACACAAGCAAAGGCAGACAAGCTCTCTACAGGAAAGAGACCACTCATCAGGAATGACAGATGCAGACAGGGAATAGCCAAGAGGCTGAAAATTCACTGACTTAAACACGGAGCAGCAGTCCTCAGCCCCTTTTTGCTCTCACACATCAGGAGCCATTTTCAGTGTCTGCATCTAAGATCTTGCCATGTAGCCATCAGCAGGGACAAACTCTTTCCCCAGCCCCAGATCTTCAGCCTATTTACAAACCATTTTTCATTTTTCCACGCAGATAGAAAAGAAGAAATTATAAATGGGATGTGACAGTCCACAGGGATTCTGATTTGCTTTCCAGCAACCACAGCACTTTGCCTGGTGCCTGTTTCTTGGGAAGTTGAGCCCTGGGAGACAATTGCCCTGTATTCAACAGGTACCTGCAGAGCACACCCAGTGCCAGAGCTACTCCAGCACACCTGCAGTGGTAAATGAAGCAGTTTGTCTCGTAAGTCACTTGACACTTCACTCTGTTCAGGACTTTCTGGCCTGACTGATATCCAGTTTGTCCAGTTTCAAGCTCCAATATTCCAGTCAGCTGGATGACCACCAAAGACAGAGATTGATTGTCATCAGTGGAAGACGTTCTGGCTTATTCCTATGAAACACCCATTCTTTTCTCAGAAGGACACTGTTTAGATAATCTGATGCTATCCACAGCTGACCTGGTTATCATCTGGGAGCCCAGCATAGAGCAGACTGCTCACTAATCCAAACCTTGCATAGTCACAAGCAGCAAAAGTAGCTCCTGCCCTGCGGTTGCACAAGTCACCAGTGAGGGAAGCACAGATCCTACAGCTGTCCTTTACCAGCACCCAGCCATGTGCATCTTAGGGGTTAAAAATTCTCAGACATTGCTGTTTCAGTCCTGAGGAGCATGTAGCCAAACACTGTCTTGACTGTAGCAAAAAGACTCCAGGTTAGGCAGCTGCCATTCCTAGATGCAAGCAACAAGACGTATGTGGTTGAGAAAAGCTCTGACAAGGGACACTGGTTACTTTCTGTGCACTGCCTTCACTTTGTCACAGCTTCCCTTTCCTGGCCCTTCAAGTCTTCTAATCCTCCAGCCTCATGAGCGTTGTTGCCTGTGGAAGCAGCACATCCATAAACTTAATTTTTTTTAAGTAAAAGTGCCTTGTCCAAACACTAAACACAACACCTCTCAGAATTCTACTAAGATCTGTATGGCTGAAGAGCATTTTTCATCTTCCAGTTTTTCATTCCGTTGGGAACACATCTCCAAAAACAAATGAAAGCATTTCATCAAGACCTGTTAAACAGCCTGAAGATTTCCACCTGAACCACAAATTTTTGCTTTTTGTATAGCTGTTTGGTGGAGCTTTGTAGATACTGGGGCTCTCACCCTGGTACTCAGTAGACTCTCCCCACAGATGGGCCAACTCCATGCAAGCTGCTCTGCCCTAGGAATACGATCAAGTTCATCTCATGAATCCTGGTTAAGCACATATGTGTGTATGAGCATGTGCACTCCTGAAGGTCTGGCAGTCTGTGCACACACATATCAGGGCAGGGGCTGCTGTGCTGGAAACCAGCACAGATTTCTGGTGTCTGTGCCCCAGTGCCATCCCCAGGGCCTGCACCCAGCCTGCCCAGAGGCCAGTGACACGCAGCAAGTCACGATGACTTCACTGACTTGTAGTCGAGCCACTACCTGGACATGGCTTGAAACTTTGGAAATCTAGCTGTGGTTTTTTGGTTTAGGTTTTGGCTTGGCTTGGGTTTTTTTTAATGCTCTTTGATGCCTTCCAATGGCTACACAGTTTTCAGTATAAGAAAGGTCTGGTGAGAAAGAAATAAACAAAAAAAGCGCCCCTCTGAACTTGCAGATAGCTTGTGGGTGAAACATATGCTGATGCGGCCCCAAGATGAGCATTACTCATTAATTTTTAGACCTCATAAGAAAACTGAGACATGAAGGGATTTCCAGTGTTTAGAAATATCCCAATTCTTTTGCCAAAACAAGGACAAAAAGGATGGAACAAAACGTCTAGCATGTGTAATAAGCCCTAACTTTGCCAAGATCCATAATTTGACAAGAAAATCCTGATAAGAAGATGAGCAAGGCACAGATCAGACTTTCCTAAGGAAAATGAAGGTATTTGTTTAGATCAGAACTGGGCACTGGAATCTGAACTGGACCATTTCCAGAATGTGAGGGAACTGACTGTTCCACTGGTTGCTTCATCTCAGCAGATATGACGTGTGAAATAGAAGTTGGAATCCAAACTTCAAGCTGCTTCCAATCAATGATTTATTGAACCAGACTAATGGGATTGTTAGCATTCCCAGATTTATGCTGAGAGTTATGGCAATTGTCATCACTGCTAGATATTGCTTTCTTCATTTAGCTACCTTGCTAGTAAAAGATGTCTGATGATAATTTAATGTGGCCTGGTAGTTCATCACAACAATTTCTTCATGGCCTAGTTTGAACAAATGCAAACCAAACCCAGGGATAAAGTAAAATACATGCCTAGAAAAGGCACATTTAACATTGTATCACGTTAAATCACTAGTAGTATGACCAGCAATACAAGTTATATACATATATATATGTATTTATATATATTTGAGCTACATAGATTTATATGTAGATGTACATAGATGTACATACAATTAAAAGGGTGAAGAGCCAAATGACTGGGTAATATGTTTGTATTTGGGCATCAGAAGACATGATATCCAAAAATTTGAAGATTTCAATTAATTTCTTTGTAATTTCCAAAGGCTCCTGTTCTACAGACCAGGACACTCACTCATCTCCACCCATCAAACCCCTCTGAAACATCCCAAAAGTATGTTCTTAGAACAGCTGTTCTGTCTTTGCATGGCATCAAGCCAAAGCCTCTGATTTTTTATCTTGGAGGTAATTTTAGCTAGTCTCTCCCAGTTTCCTTAAAATGATTAAAACCTTTATCCTACTTCTTCTACCTCACCATTTATTGTAAACATTTTGAACAACGGAGTATGTAAAAAATATCCTGTTTATCTGGATTGCATCAATCATAGAATTATATAATAAATCAGCTTCAAACTCATGTTTAGGGACCATCTTACTCTATCACATTGCTCAGGGCTTTGCCAGCTTACTTTTTAAATTTATCATCATCATCTTGTGCTCCAGCCCCCTAACCAGCTTATTGGCCCTCCACTGAGCTCTCTCAAGTTTGTGAACGTCTTCATCATACTGTGGGAAGCAAAACAACACACTAGATGGACCTTTCCAAGCGCTGGGATAAAGAGAACATCCCTGCATCTGGTGACTGTGCTGCACACACCCCGATCCTGCTTTGTTACATCCTCCCTTTCCAATCTCTCCCAGTTGTTTGGTGCAATCATTCAAGGCTTGCTGTTTTACAGGAAAGGCTTATTAAATAAAAAAAAAAATCTGATTTTGTCCATCTGATCTGGGCCCCAAAGGCAGGAAGAGAAGGATGCTAAAAATAAAACCCTATGAATTAGAAAAAAAATAAGCAGACCTACTCTACAGTTAATGAAAGCAGATTAAATTAATGCAGAAGGGTGGGTATATTTCCATTTAACTCTGCACTAGAGATCACCCTCCTATTAACAGGACAGGAATTATTTTTTATTTATCACATTCTACTTGAACAAAACTGTCAACCAAAAAAAAAACCCAAGCTAAACCATAAAGCAGGAGCGAACAAGACATTAAATCCATTCAGTATAATTTCAGGGCTCTCAAGAGGGACTCTGTGCCTGAAGAAATTAAATTTTCTTTCAGAATAGCAAAGCATCTCCAGCCCTTCCATGACACTTCATGTGTTATCCACATTCAACTGTTCCATAAATATATATGTGGAGGGAAGAAGAAGAAAAACAGAGTGAATACAGGAATCTAAATTCCTCCTGAGACCTTTTTGCTCAGTCGCTAGTAGTTCCATCATATAATAGTTTTCCTAAAACAAGCTCATCAGACACAACAGCCAGACAGATATGGTCCTCTCCATAAAAAAAGCTGATTATGAGAAGGAATTAGTATAGGACCTTCAGTAACTTTTATTATGTCAACTAAAGCCCAGTTCTATTTGGGCCCTTTGTTTTCACAGAAATCTGAACCATTTTTTCCTGTTGATCTGTGCTTTGCTTCAGCCTCTCGTGAACCTGCAGTGGCTTGTACTGGAGATAAAAATTTCTTAGCTTTTCATAGAATCATGGGACGATTTGGATTGGAAGGGACCTTTAAAAGTCAGCTGGTCCAACCCCACTGCAAGGACCAGGGACATCTTCAAGCAGAGCAGGTTTCTCCGAGCCCCATTCACAGACTCTGTGCATGCCACTTCTTTTCCTCTTAGGGGCTTTTAGATCATCTGGCTCAGCCCAAGGCAAGCACGGGAGAGAGACAGGGAAAAACAGAAACCAAACTGTCCAAGAAGGCACATTTCCATCCAGCAACATATAGAAACATATAGCAACATATAGCCTCTAGGAGATCGGATTGCTTACCCACATTTTAATATTTACATGTAGTAATGGGAACAGAAATCCAGTGAGGGAGCCAGGCAACCTCAGACTTGCACAGCACAGGAGAAGGTGGGATCTGCACTGGTTTGGAAATGACCATGCCCCTGATTTAAGTGCACAAGTAACCCTCTTGACTCTGATTAACTCCTTATGTTAGAAAAGCAAGGAAAGGAGTCTCAGGAGCAAAGAGTAGGTGACTCTCCAGATGCTTCCTGAGCAGAGTTTTATTTTTACTACTGCTGTTAATTTCCTAAATTCTATTAAGTGGCACTTGGAAAAATATCACAGACAATTTTAATTTGTTAAAGTAAGTATATTCAGCTGTTGTTTATTTATGCACCTTCTTCAGACAGTATTAAAATAGTTGAGAAATCAGCACGCTAATTTATCATGTGTTCTGAAATTTGTTATAGTCCGAGCACTTATTTGTCTTGGTCACTAACCACAAGTGTTTCTAGGTCCTGTAGCTGTCCAAATGGGTACAAGAATTAACAGAACTGGGAGGCAGAGGTTAACTCATTCTCACTAAAATAAGATCAATCTTTTAAAAGCAGGCATTAATAAAATGCTAAAAATTAGCATAAACCCTGAGTTGCTTTACGCCAAATAGGATGTGCCTGTGTGCATTCAGAGATAGCACACAAACACAGGAAGCCTTGCCCAACCTTCTTTTCTGCAGTGGCTGTAGGATCACGTTTACAACCTGGGCCAGGGAAAGAAAGGTTTTAAGTTTTCACAGTGAGCAGAGAGTTGATGGGGATTAACACCCCAAGTGCCAATACAGGAGATAGGCTGAATGTAAATGCATGATTTCTCCAAAATATGGGGACTTGGCATAATTTTTGTCCTCTCAGTTCGTTATAGTCTTCAAGGGGGAAGATAATTTCTTAGTCAAAACTTTCCATGGGTAAGTTTACAGCCTGCAACTATTTGCTAAAGAAATTTTTGTTTGCAAGATCCAGGGACTTCTGAAATTATGTTCTTTGATCTACAGTGGACTTTTTCTAAACAGAACTTTCAACAAGGTCTGTCAATTTTTTTTCATAAGGCCTCAGTTCCCTGTTCAGGGTTCAAATGGGAAGGAATGATTCCACTTCATTAACTTCCTCCCTGCACATTAAAGATATGCTCCATCACCACTGCCCCACCAAGAGCAGTTTCCTCATTTGTTGTTCTATGCAAAAAGTCAATAAAAAATAGGCTGCAACCTGTAAACCTACACTTCTCCCCATAAGCAAAGGTGAGAGCTGATGTGCCTTCCACCAGCTGGAACCGCTGCATTACACCTTAGGGATTCATTTGCCATTACTCCTCTGGTACATATCAAATCTGATGCTCTCTGCCAATATACTAATATTCCCATCAGAGTGGTTAGAACAAATAAGACAAGAAATTAACTGTAAAAAAGCCAAGGAGAATAATTTATACCAATCTATTTTTTTTTCTGTTCTCTAGAGCATTTTTAGACCAGTTTGTCTTTTTGCTGTATGTACCCCTTGGCCAAGGCCCATGTACAACAGCATTGGAAAAATATGTTCTCTTTCATGTTGGCTGAAAAGTGAAAGCTCTTATTCATATGGCAAATGGATTTCCATTTTGCTTCCAGCAAACAAATTGTGTCCCTAATAGAAATAAGCAAAAATATGTTTGTATTTGGAATAAATTTGAAAAGAGTTCATTATACATATGTTTTTAGACAAAAGTTAAGGAAGTAAAATGCACTTGCTATTTCAGTCTGTAGCAGATTTCATGTTTCTAACCCTAGGGTGGACAATCTGAAATATTTTCTAGTTCACCTCCATGAGCTAAACTTTCACATTTCTCAAAGCCTTGTGCTCAGTAGCAGAAGTGAAGTTTTGCAGCAGATCTTCATATCCCATGAAAACAATTCCAAGTAGTTTAAATGCAAGCAGCGAGAGACTGAGTTACAAATCAGTGTTCCAAGCCTCAGAACACAGCAGTGGATACTTGTAGATGAAGAGAATGAACTGGACCCTCCCACCTGCCTTCTAGACCTGTCCCTGTGAGTCCCCAGCCTCCGGAGGGTGGCCAGTCGGAGTACTGGGCAGTGCTCTTGGCTGTTAGGATCACTTAAATTAGCAATGACTTAAAACAAAAAATGACTTAAAATCAAAAGAATAGCCCTTTATTTTAATCAGGCCCTGCATCTTTGCACCATCTGTCTGTAAAGGTAATGATGTCCAGGAAGATTATGAAGAGCCTGTGGCAATATTTCACATTGTTAGTAAGGTGACTGGTCTATATGCCACCTCTCTCATCAAGTCAGCAACAATAACACCCATTTCTTGCTATGGCTGCAAGTGGCAAGTATTTCCACTGCATCCAGAGAGACCATCCTCAGATGTTGCTTGGAATTAGTGCTACACAGAGAACTTTTCATATTTTTTTCACACAAACTGAGCTGAATCAGGGCACCATCATATAAATACACATAAATAAACAATGCTTCCACTTCTGTTCAATTTACTTTAAAAGAGAAATGAAAGAAAAGAGAAAAGAAAAAGAAAAAGAAAAAGAAAAAGAAAAAGAAAAAGAAAAAGAAAAAGAAAAAGAAAAAGAAAAAGAAAAGGAAAAGGAAAAGGAAAAGGAAAAGGAAAAGGAAAAGGAAAAGGAAAAGGAAAAGGAAAAAACTGAAAAGCACACACAAAACCCCCCAACAAACCAGCCAAATAAAAGAACCACAAACCAGCCAGTATGTTGAAACCATTTGCACTGTAGTCCTGGGACATATACAATTTACTTGCAGTTTATACCAAATAATAAGAGAAAAAATATAGTCCTTTCTGCCACTAAAAGCAATTCTCCATCCAAAATAAAACCTCAAAAAGAAAATAAGTAAATGCTTCTTGAGGGTATGAGCTATTTGGACGTCAGGTCATCCTGACTTCTTAAAGTAAGGTTCTGCACAGCACTGAACATTATTGCTTTCCTGTTTCACTCAAAGGCAAAGTCAAGCACAGTGATGGCAATTCTCCAGCCTTCAACTTTAAACAGCTTTGGTAGCCTTGAGTTCTGGTTATGATCTAGTGCATGCAGCTGTCACCTCTTTGCTTCCACCACCCTACAGACAGCATCTTATCTAAAGGTTTGATTGCACCCTAATGCAGCCTAAATGAAAATTTAATTTCCAAGTTCTACCACAGCAGATTGCTGCATCTCAATTACTTATGATCCAGGTACTTACTCTACTAAATTTACCGGCTTGAAACAGGGAGGATAAACTTAAACAGACATATATTTACTTCTTGGCTCCAAATCAGGGCTTTTCTTTATATATACACCACAGCATGAGTATTTTGCTAAGTATCCGTTTGCACGCTCTCCCACCTCATGTGCACACACCAGGAGATCAAGCCCTGCCTTGGAACTGGAGCAATTGCTGTGGCGGTGCTTGAAAATGTTTTGGCTTCACTTTAGGAGTGAATACCCTCTTCAGTGAGGTACTCGAGGTGCATGTTCCTTGGCAGCCAAACTGCTGAGCAAACTGTGCTGTAACAAACAGGACACTAATAGGTCTCACTTTGCGTTTCCAGCAGAAAAATCCTCCTTTTGCATGATGGATCACAGACCAGCGAAACAGCAAGACTAAACTGAGGAAAAGCAAATAATATTTATCAGACTGTCTGCAAATCAAACCACCAGTTATGTGCTTCTTTGCATTATAGTCATGCTGTGACAGTCTATCGTGACAACCCACCCGTGAAGAGGTTTTGTCAACAAATGAACCCTCCTTCAAAGACCCTGTTGGCTGGGGTTCAGTTGTTTCATAAGGGAGGAGAGCAATAAAATAATCAAGACTTTTAAATGGATCTTCTTATCAATATTTACAATATCTGCAAAGCCAGACAAGTACCTTCTTTCAGGTAAAATACAGTATTAATTCATTTCCTCTCCTTCTCAATGAATTCAGCATCAATGACTTAAGTTGATTCCATCTTTCTAGAAGGAAATATTCTACATTTGGGTCTGGGCAAGGAATTAACACCAGACAAGAACTTTAGGACATTCTTTGTTCAAAGCCTGAAATCAGTTTCCCCAGTGTGTTTTGTTTGCCTTATACACTTCAAAAGAGAAAGCAGAGAAATGACTTGTAGTAAATCCTCATACACGCACACACAGTGCAACTCTAGCTCTGTGTGTAAACAAATGTGAATTTCTACTATATGCACATGTGGTTTCAGCTCTTAATTACAGGAACTTTAAACACAAGTCCAGAAATAGACAGACACTCGAGAACAGCTTTTAAATTACTCACTGCAATAAAAGCCCAAGTCAAGAAAGCACATGTCTGAGTCAGAACTCCCACATGCAGACTCTTAAAACATAGTTACAAATATTAGGTAACAAGCATCCTTGAGCAATCCTGGGTAAGAGGAAATTTTGGATTTATTTGATGAGTCTGTTAAGAAGTGGTTTCACCTCATGCTTCTATCAAGTGGTCTAGTATGACAGATCCAAAATCAGAAAAATATGTCCTGAAAAAAAAAATAGGAAAAAAAAATTGAACAAGGAAAAGCCCACCTATTCCCCAACACATTCACACAAACACATTTCCCAGTCTCATAGACTTTCCTCTCATGTCTTGCCTTCTAACACCAGTTTTGAAAATACAGTCCTCCACCTTCCTCCCCACCTTGCACTCATAACCTCCCAAATTAGTTGAGTGGGGTACAGTCTAGATCCAATCCCAATCTTGAAAGTATATAGAACAAGAGTGAAATTTATGGCTACTCCAGCCTGCACCTCTTCTTGCCCAGTACTTCACTCATCCCCAGCCCTTGAGCTCTGTGGAGTGGGAATTGTGTTAGTCCCCACTCGTATGAGATCACTCACCCAGGTGTCCTGCTCACGATCCTGTCTTTGGCAGGCCTGTGATTAATGAGGTTGTCTTCCCACAAAGTAGTGCGATACACATAGTAGACATGCAGTCCTTTCAGATTTAAGAAAGACAAAGATTCCTCTGAGCTGCCTGTAATGTCAAATCAACTCAGTCCTGAAGGGATGGTATCTGAAGAAATAAAGTACAGAGGTTCATGTAATTTAAACAGCTGTTTAATCTGACACTTGGCAACAAATACTTGATTCATTCAGTCCAAGTCATTTGTTTTTGCCTTCTGCAGCACTATCCACAAGTTGACCCTATCAATTACTTGGAACCAAAGCCACCACAGCCACTACAGCTTATCATTTCCCAAAGGAACTACTCGACAGCTCTAACAGGGCGTTTCGTTTCCTCCCCACATCCACCTTCATTTGTACTGAGCACCTCTGACACTCATTGCAGTTCTCATTTTAACTCTGACTTACTGCCTTCAGAATTTTATCCACTTCAACCTCCCATCTCAGATAATCTTCTGATCGAGGTCATTAGCATTGTGGTTTTGACAATCTATTGACTGTTCTTGCAATGTCAAGGTTCCCTGAGCTGAAGAAAGCAACAGGTCTGTTGTTTTCAATAGCTGACTTTTTAACAGCTGTAATGCCAGAGGAACCCTGACACAAGGATCCTCCACCATGTTTCTTTCTTTGATCAGAAATCTCCCTCAAAGCAATGGCCATTTCTTCCAAACCTTTCTATGAACAAAAGTTTTTTCCAATATTACTTCCTCTTAAATATAACACAGTAAATGGTGATGGCTACTACACTGCAAGTGATAATGACCATTTCCCTTGACAGAAAAAATCTGTACCATGGCACTGGCAAGGCTCCAAGATCCACTCCTTTTATCCATATGCTAGTAGACCCTGTCAGATTGTGTCATGACCACAAAAGCAGTTTCATGACTTGGAGATTGAGTATAGCTTCCTTATAGCAGCCTTCATTAATTAATTAACCTGCACATATTTGTGATAAAACAGTATGTTTCTCAGCAAATCCTAATTTACAGTCTAGCTCAGAAAAAGTGGCAGTTTGAAGTCCTTCACTCCATGTAAAGGCAACTGATGAGATACTCATTCCACGAGCACCAAACAGCTCCATGTTTGGGACTTGTCCTGTTCATCTCTCCTTCAGTTTATTCTACAATTAGCTATGTATTTGCAACTAATTGTTCATCTTTATCTTCCAAGTCATTACACTGATTCCACAGAACTTAGCAGCCTGTTTGAAAACACTGGAGAAAGATAATTAGCTTTCTAAATATATATATATGTGTGTGTGTGTATATATGTGTGTGTACATATATATTTTCATATATATATATGTATATATATATAGATATATAAAATTTTTTTAAACAGTCCTCACTTCCACTTGCAGTGAGGAGAACCAGTAGGAACCTCAGCTATCCTAGCACAGGAGCATTCATTCCAGCCTTCAGAACTTCTCCTTCTAACTATCCATAAGGGAATACCATTACAAGTTGTCATTATAATTCCATTAAGAAAATAGATGGAGGCCTTGGAAAGCCTTTCTGAACTTCCAACCACCACACAGGGTTTGAAGCACACCCAGTCCATAGGTGCAATGGAACTCATCTTTTATATCCCACTCTACCAGTGAAGCAGATACAACAAAAATACTCATCACACAACAGACTTTCAAATCCCTGCAAGTCCAAAGACAGCTATCAATTTATTTTACTGCCATGGTATTACTTCTTGCCCTATAATTTAAAACATCTCGCCTCCACCCCTTAATCAAACATCAGAACATTTTCCACTTGCAGAGCTGTTTATTCTGTAAGGTTCTATTCATCTGCCTTCCTCCACCCAGTAATTCTCAATGACTGCTGGTTTAATGATTGTGCCTTCATTCTGTTTTAGGAGAGAAATTCAACTTCCCTCTCCCTCTTTCCCTTAACAAAAGAACAACAAAAGTCCAAGACACTATGCAAAAATTTAGTCACTGATTTCCAGTACTATGTCTTATGTTCAAATGAATGTGAAGTAAAATTGAGCAGTTAGCTGGTCTAATTAAACTCACTTTGGTCTGACTAAATGCAGTTATATTTCACAGTTGCTTTGTGCTCTCTGTTAACCTCTGTTTTCCATCCTGTATCTCTGCTCAGTGACGGGAATTTCACTCCACTGACTTCCATTAGGAGCAGCTTTCTTTTCCCCTCTAGGCTTAATACGATTTACTGACCTTTCAAATTTGACTATATTCAACTGCAATCAACTTTCCTGCTTATCCCCAAGTAATACTAACTTCTCATTGTTTGCCCATTGCAGCACTTTCAACTGCAGAGCTTGTAACGTGATAGGACATCTGAAGCTCTCTTCTTTATGAGCTAGTTATCACACACGGAGGAAAACAGGCAAGCAAAGAGGGTCAGGAAATTACCCTCACACTTCAGCTGGCTCTCCCTGGGCACAGAAGCTGTCCAGTGGCTTCTCTTTTCAGAGAGAGCTGAGCACGAGAATCAGCACGGCGAGCAGCCACACGGCCTTTCAGGTTAAAACAGCCTCATGATGTTACCATTTGTGACTGCTGAGGGTCCATCCAGGAGCCCTGTTAAGGACCTTGTGGTCTTGGTATTAGGAACAATTAAGTAGATACAGAATCTTAAAGCAGCACTGAAGTTATGTATTAATGAGCATTTAATAGCCACAGTTACAAGGTCTTAGAGAAGTTAATATTGAATACTTGGCTTGATCTTATATTTAATATAAGTCACTCTAGTCTGGATAAAATTAATAGGCTCATGAACAAAGCCACTGAGTGGCCATGATGAGGGTGTCCTCACTTGACACAAAACCAGATTTCTCTTCTTACCATCGTTAAGGCACTGTCAACTTCAATGGAAGTAACTCGGTCCCTTTCTCCATTGTAAACCCAGCAAACCCATCTGCAAGTAATTTGGTTACAGGCCACAAAAGGCACTCTAGATCAGCTGGGGATGGTCAGCACAGGCTGGCACAAAAGGCAACTCGGATTTGAAGAGCATGAAGCTGAAACCTTGCTATTCGGTCTGCTCTGCATAGCTGGAAGAGATCAGCAGATTTCCCTTTTCCTTTCTATTTTAATTCTAGTCCCTATTATTTGGCATGGACAACTCAAATTTTGAGGCTTGTTCCTTTGCCTCACATCTCATTTCACTGCCCTCATTCATGTATGCCTTGAAAAGTAAGGCAGTAGCACAAAAGGACGATGCAAGACAAATAAAGGTAATGAAAATTGCTGTTCTAACTCTATGTCTGCTAATGAGCAATTCTGTATTCTCAATTCATTCATTATCTTTCACAAGTTTCTAGGAGCTCAGATCCTGCTTTTCCAATGCATAATCAGATTGCCTTGAAATCCAGCCCATTTCTTTGAAGCAGTGTTTAGAGAGGAAGAGAAACATCTGAATTATTTGATCAGAATTGCAATGGAAGTAAAATATGCAACTTTTCAGCTCTGATTTCAGAAGGTAGAGAGTGTTTTCAGCCCCCATGTTTCTTGGCTCCTGCCCAGCATCAGCCAGCTCAGACTTTTTAAGTAAAATCTTGTACAATCTCCCCAGAAGAGAATGGAGTCTCGTCTTTTGATATCCAGGACTTCAGATTTGCATCTATTTCTTTTGCTGAAGTACAGTGGATTAGTTCTGTGGGGAAAGTACCTACCCTGAAAAAATGAAAAACAATTCTACAAGTCCTGAAACTACTGTCCTAACAGTGGGAAACAGAAGGGGAATTTCTTCTTCCTGCTGTGGCTAGTAACTATATCCTTGTGATGCTTTTTGAAACCTAAGGTGCCCCCTTTGCAGTATCTAGCCTGAAGCTCATGTAGCTACGGAAATGAGAAATAACAGGCTACACTATTAAAAAAACTTTCAGCTAATGTAGCTGATATTGACCTCTCAAAAGCAATTTGCTCATTCTCTAGGTTTACTTCTCAGAAGCATCTAAACAATATTATGATGGCATAAAGAATCTGGTTTATGTGTTGTCTCTTAGCTCTTATGCATTCCATCAATACAATTTCACTGCCTATGAAGCAATACACAGGCTCAAGAATTCACAGTCTGTCTCTTACTCATTTTAACTACCTTTTTTTAACCACCTTTTTATCTTTTTTCTCTTTTTTTGTGCAAGAGGAGGGGGCGGTGTTTTTCCTTCGGTTGTGCTTTTCTTTTTTCCTAGTTTGCACAGATTATTGTCTCTGCAACAACAACCATCTTGGGTTCCAGGCAGCTCAGCAAACTAATGAAGAAAAGAAGCCTAAATAAGGAAACGTGTGTGGTTCACCAATATGACCGCAAATAAATCCAGTGTGAGAGGAAAAAAAGTAATAAAAATCAACCGGCCTGTTTATGCACCCTAAACTGAGTAGGGGATTCCACTTCCCCCTCCCTAAGGGCTCTGTATGACTCATCCTGAGCAGCTTACCATGAAGTAGGCTGACATTTTATATCATTTTAGGTTAATTTTTTTTCAGTTCAAAAATTTCTCTGTTGCTTTGCATGAATATAAGGGTAGCTTTGCACTTCCTTGGCATGCTGAGCTCCTTTTGCCTTGGCATCCTGATCTTCAAAGCTACTGCGGTACTTACTCCCTTTACCAAGATTTATTTGAAAGAGCTACTGCACTAAATACATAATGCCAAGGAACTAATTCATTTGACTTAGAGCCATCAGCTTATGGTAGCCTGTTCTGACTGTTGCTTAAGGCAGTGAGAGGAGGGAAGACATCCAAAATGAAGGCAGAGTCAATTCCAATGTAAAATGGGCCTCCTCCCTCCACAGAGGCCACGTATCTGTTGTGGCTTGTCCTCACACAAAAATGGTGCTGTCAAACACAACTGTCACAGATCTGGATTAAAACAAAGAGTTACATAGTTTCTGTTTGTCTCCAGGTGTTTCACTTCTGAAGTTTCAATCATAAAATCCGACCTAGATATGGTCTGTCTCCAGGGCAGTTAGGAACTTTTTTTCCTTAAGAAATTTCAAGTTTGTGTATATTTTCCTCTTATTTCCAGGATCCCAGGCTTTCAGGCACACACTAGTAATCATGAAAACAGGGCAAGAGTTGTCAACACCACAAGAGTTAAACGTTTCACATTTCTGCCTCTATCCCAGATTAATTTCATCCTCATACCACCTTGTAGAACTCCTCTATATTCTTCCACTCTTTAAATTTGCAAGAAAATAGAATAAGCTAATCTGCCTTCACTAAACCTGCTCTTATACGAGTGTTTGTACTAAGTGCAACAACAGGCCTTTTGCAAAACTGAGAGCGTGAAGAAATGCCTGAGGTCCTTTGGGCTGGAGAGACTGAGTGTGCCCAGTGCTGTGGCACTCGCCTGTCCCTCAGGAGCAGGACATTGCCACAATTACACTCTAAGGGTGAGTGCCAAGTGACTGAAGCTTGTTGATCTCTATCCCAAAGGGCCCAGCAAAAAGAATTTGCAAGAAGGAAGACAGCACTACCAACTGCTAAGCAGGACACAAGTCTGCTCTCAGCTGGAAAGAGCCTTCAGAGTGAGCGTCTTATTTCTAACGTGATGACGGAATCTTGTCATAAAAAACTTGATGACCAGGATGAGAACGTGTCCCAAGACTGAAAATAGCAAGACCTAGGTTTTATGCTAATACTAGAAAAATTCTTCTTCTTAAGTGTACCATCAGGTAGATTTTTAAGTGGATAATATTTTTTAAATGTTGGTAAATTTTTAGCTTGTGTAAGACGCTTGCCTCCAGACTCAATTGGAAAATAGACATAATCTGGAAGTGTCACTGAAAGTGCTGCTTTACTGTCTTTGTATCTTTGGGGAAGTTTAAAACAGGTTTCTTTTCCTTTCTCCTGGCTGAAACAGAACCTGTGGAAGGCAGTGGGAACCTGGATTCAGAATAAAATACAAATACACATTTATACAAAGTAACTATTTCCCCCCTTCTCACTCTTCTTCATACAAATCCCCCTCAGCTATTTCCACCCCACCTTCCATCACCAGCTAACCCAGACAGAAGAGGGACCTCAAGCACCTGGCTTGCATTTTCCAGCCACGCAATTCCATCTCCTTGCATTTGCCAGATGTGCATTTCCACCTCCCCCAGGGCCAGCACCCACAGCAGAGATGCACATCCACAGCACTCAGCAAATGCAGCAAGGAGAGCCCTGTGGGGAAAGGCAAAACAAACAAGAACCCCCACAGAAGCTGCAAAGTTTCAGAGGAGGTGCTACTGAGAAACTGATCTTTTCTGTTCGACCACTGATGAGTTAAAAATTGCCTGCCCTGCAAAGTACTAAAAACTAACTGTAAACAGGGAGAAAACCAGAGCAATGAAAACTGCAGCAAGAGAGCACTAATGAATTTAAATGCAGTTCTCCCTTCCCCTTGGCTTGCTAAGCAGTTTCCTCAAGGTCTTGTCTTAAGAAGAGGCATCAGTCATTCAGGAGACAAGGCCAAGGAACTGAGGCAGCCATTCACAGCCCCAGATATCACCCTGAGCTGGCACTGGCATCGCCTTTGCATGGCCTCAGCACAGTTACCACTGTCCCAAGAAGGTGCTTGTGTCCAGCTGCTGCTACCTTATCACAAGTCTCACTTCTGATAAGTGAACATTAACTGAAGTGAAACTGTGTCTTAAACTCATGCTTTTATTATAGCAACCACTATTCTATGCATTAGAAATCCAAGACAAGCTTCAGTGCTTGCTAGCAGGCTAGTGCATTTCATTACTTTACATCGATAGTGTGTCTCTGAGGAATATTTACATTAGCATTTTTAATGATATCCAGGTGTATGACCAAATATGCACTTCCTTCTGCGAGTTAGTGCTAAGCACACAAACATTGTTTCAGCCTCAAAGGAGGTAATTACGTCCCTTTATAAAATCCACCTTTTGTTTATCCTATGATACACAAGTAATAATTTCTGAGATAAACGTTTTGGTGCAACTGAGTACCTCAGAGTTTTAGCCTGAGAAACAACAGCTGTGGGACAGAATTTACCGCTTTGGCTTGTTCTAGTTTGTAACTGCTTGCATGGAGGTCAAATGGAAGAGGCAAAACAACGAAAAACAAGTCCCTGACATGTTTGAATGGCACAGAACACAAGCAATTAGCATAGGCACTACTGTGGATTTCATTTGAGATTAGATTTTAATGAAGAACACAACACTGGATAACATCTCAGCCTGCGTTAAAGAGAGATGTGGCTTCCCTTAATCCCTTGCATTTTCTTCAGTGCAGCAATTTCATACCACCCCAGTTTTTCCCCACATGAGAAACTGTCAGGCGTACCTGGCTCCTCAGCTGATGAAGTGTATGGTGCAAATTTTAAATGAGGCCCAAGTGCTAAATAGCATATCTTAAAAAAGTGTTCTCCAAACCAAAAGGAGATGCAAGAATTTAATGGGCTTCTGATAACCAGCTGCCTTTTGTGATGGGAGAGAAGCAAGAGAATCAGTAAAAGGCCGCTTTCCTACCAAAATTATTCAGACCCTTGATGAGCTTAAAAACTAGTTTAGCAGAGCTCTCTAAGCAGAGACATCATTGCTTTACTAATATTCAGTTCCTCAGCTGGAACCAGGAAAAACCCAGACACTTCTGCCAAGAACATCCAACAGAAACTGGGCTAAAATATGTTGGACTCAATGACACCAGAGGTCCTTTTCAACCTAATTGATTCTGTGATCTTGTGAAAAGCGTCCAAAATGTCTATCCATCACGTGGAGGCCACTTATTCTGGTTCCACACCTGAAAGGATGATCCTTTTAGTGTTAATGTTTTCACAACTGGCACACTTGGAACTGTGTAAGAAGTCCTTACCTGTTTTCTGTTTGATATACTCATCCAGGGTGATAGATAACTCTTGTCTGCCTCTGTCTTTAAAACTGGAGGAACAAAAGTTAAAATAACAGCTGACCACAATTAATTAACCAGTAGTCAATCCATTATTAATCCATTTTTGTTTACTTTTCTGGAGTTGCTACAAGCTGCAGCAGTTTCAGCCGTGACTGACAAGGAAGTTTTTTATCCTCACATGATAGGCAGGACAAAGCTGATGCAAAACATGTTCCTCACTCAAACTAATATACTTCTTCTCAATCAGACATTTCAGATGAAAAAAATACCAGATTTTTCTTCTCTTTAACCCCATCTGTGGGTAAATGAAATGTATTTTGATTCATTGTTGAACTTATTCCCTTTGCAATGGTGCCATTTTAAAACAGAAGCCAGGAAGAATAATTATCTATTTGTCTATACACAAAACAACAAAAAATATTCCCACCACAAGAAGATCTCATTAATTAAACACAATAAATTAAAACAAAAAATGGTAATAACATTTTTACTAACACTTGCTTTCACTTTGAAATTTGCAAACTCATGCTGAAGGATGTTTGAGTAACTGCCCCTGCCAAAGGGCAAGGAGAAGCTCTGAATGCAACTCAGTGTCTCCGAGAAACAAAAGTGTTGTGGCTCTTTGCTCATGCAGAGGCTGCTTAGAAAGCCACTCCCTCGCATTCAGGACTTGAACTTCTAGTGACCTCTTAGTGCTTTATGGGGCAAGGATACCAGCTCCTGTTGCCTGCAAACCTCAACTTTCCATTATCTCAGAACATCAGTACTGAGTTACTGTTTGGAGTTAGCTGAAAACATTTATACACACACCAGTTGCACTAATGCTCTCTTTGAATTTCAAAAGGAGGTCATGTCATCTGTATACACATGAGCAATATAAACAAAAACATAAGAAATCTCTCTCAGTCCTTCTCACTCAAACATTCCTCTTCACCCACCTCTGACTCCCATGTCCAGAACATTACAAGGAAGCCAGTGGATGACACTACTCTCAGAAAAAGCCGTGGCAAAAGCCCCCACCTATTAGCTCAGACCTGCTGAGACCACAGTGTTTGATGAGGACACATGCAGGCAAACCGGGAGCTCAGATGCACTTCCCGCCTTAGCAGGACTCGGCAGTTCGGCAGTAGCGCCTTTTTAACCAGTATGAGCATCTTTGCCGGCTGAGAGCTGGGTTAGCAAGTGCACATTCAGCTTCAGCTTCTGCGGCTGTGCTCTAAGACTTGTCACCAGAACAAGTTGTGGGCAGAAGAATCACTTTCCATGCAGACTCAGAGGCTGAAGTTTCATCTGGTTCTTAAAAGATATTCAGGATGTTTTTCTAGATTTTGTGCATCAAGTCCAATGAGAAGAGGACAGGAACGAGATCAGATTAATGGCAAAAGCAAAGTGACAGGAGCAAAAGAATCAGAGTGTGCATATGGCTATAAAATCAGAGAGATGTATACTTAATGTATTTTTGCTTATAAAAATACGTATACAAACACTGTATAGGTACATGCAAATATATCTGCGTATGTATCTTGGTTTTTAGTACATTCAGAAGTACAAAACCCAATTAATCAAGAATTAGATATTTCAACAACAATTCACATACAGCAGCAACACGGAGATTGACTCAAATTTTCAGGGTAATACCTGCTGTGTGAAAAAGTAGCCCTTGTAATTCGAGATTGTAATATGAGAGCCAGTACTTTTGTGAGGTGAATAAATTCCACCTGGGTTTGCTCCGAAGTAGCCTTTACAGGTTGTCATGGTGTTGGCTTTAATGCTGTTGTCTCAACCATCAGAAGAGCATTAAGGCAAACTCCTGAGCTACCTGACAGCTCTGCAACAGGGGAGTCAGTAGCAGCAGTGGTCACAGGTGAGCCAAATGGTTTGTTTCAATGTCTTGTAGGCAGCGCTCTTATAGCTTTCTAGAGGCCTGATCTACCCTCGTTATAATCTGTCCTTACATCCCTTCAAGATATTTGCAATAACTAAGCGTGCTAACTGGAAGAAAGGGCAGACCCTTCGTGTTGCCCTGCACTCTTGCAGCCAAGGGGATGGCAAATGCTGTTGGATCATTCATGCTGCAATGTGGAGAGGGAATTAAATTGTTCATGTATGGTTTCTGTAGCCCTTCAACCAGACTGGTTCTCCAAAATATGTCAGCCAGACTTGCTGCAAAGAGCTGTTCCTGAACAACAGAAGTCAGCACTGCCTGTTACAGGAGCAGGAATAAGCATGAGGATGTTTGCAGGAGTTGATAAGCTGTAAGTGGCAGGATGTCAAACTTGGCCTTGGGGCAGACATGTCCCAGCCAGACAGGTCCTGGGTCTGGTCATCATGAGGTTTGGATTAGGATTCAATTTCACAGAATTATAGAATATACTGGGTTGGAAGAGACTTTTGAAGGACATCTAGTCCAACAAGCCCACCCCCGCACACCCCCATGCTTCCTTCCCTGATAAGGGATTTTGGTTTGAAATGGGTTTTGTTCCCAAAAGCTGTAGGGCCTCAGGCATAAAACAACAACCTGAAAGATCCAAAATTTCATTACCTTCCTTAACACATGGCTAAAATTATGATAATATAGGACAGGGCACTTTAAACCTCACATATTCCTTAATAAGCCAACAAAATGGATAGCATTTAAAGGAAGTTATTATACACTGGATAATTAAATCCATCTCCAAATACTGTTCACTCTCTCACTGTTATTTCTCTGTCCTTATTTTACCTAACACCCTTCTCCTGAGCACATGCTCGTGAAATGAGAAGAATAGATTTGCATACACAGCTAGAAGAACAATAAATAAAGTTGATCTTGTTTTACCTTAATATCTTATATTATTTGGGGTTTGTTTAAACCTTTTTTTATTTGAGGAAGAAATCTGTTCCACCAGGTTCTGCCTTCAGCTTAGATGGAGGTTGCTATATTGCTGTATCTCTTCCCTCAGCACTATTATGGTCATAATAAATCATTCAGCCTCAGAAATAGGAACCAGTTTAATACTGACATGGACAGAAGCCAACAGAACTTTTTTTTTTTTTAGGAGGGACTTGTTAGGTTTCAAGTATCCCACACATACTCTGCAATTTGTGTAAGAGTGGTTTGGTGCCCCAGATTGAAGTGATACAATTGCTCTTACATATAAGAAGAACTGACTGCTTATAACTTTCAAATTCATCACAGCCTTACCGTGGAGAGTCCACAAACTATTGTGAAGACATAGAAGAACAAATGATTTAGTCAAAACCATCTGGGGGAAGGAGGAAGCCAAGATGACTAGTGTGTAAATTCATTTGGTCTCACCTGGTGAACTACCATGTCCTAAAATAACTTCTTCCCCCAAGATTCAAAAAAACATCTCTGCAGCAATGAGAAAGGCACACATTCAGTCTCCTGAGAATGGTACAGGCAGATCAAACAGCATGAGCATCATGTGCTGAATGGAAGCACAAATCTGTCCAGCCCTGTGTGTGTGCAGTTAAAAGTATGTTCTAGCAGTGCTTTCTTTCATACCTCAAATTGCTGGGGTGGTAGAGGAAGGATGCAAGCATTCTTCTGAAGCACTCATATATTGACCTGTATTTTATTTGTCTTTAAACAGATGTTATTTTTCAGGCATAATTTGTCTCTCACTAATTAGCATCCAAAAGTAGGAGGGTAAGTTAGCTATGCCAGAACTGAAGTTAGTACTACAACCATCTTCATTTGAAATGCAGCCACCTTTTTGAACATCTCAGCCATAGCAGATGTCTATCTGAAATAGGAGTGTTTCAGACCAGTTGGCTGTAGCCTACAGCCAATGCATCCTTGTGAACTTGCCTTCTGTCCATTATTAATCATTCTCTCAAAGGTAATTGGGCAGGCAATTGGCAGATCCTGCATATTCAGTAGATTTTTCTCTGCCACTGCTAAAAGGTGCAAGGCCAAGCCTGCAGCTTCTCTGTCAGAAGTTCTTACGTGTTTAGGAGACATGTCTAAACTACTTCACAACTTTTTGTCAGTGTTAAATTCACTCTCTTTCTACAAACTCCAGCATCATCCAGAATGTTACAACAGGGAGAAAAATACAAGAGGAAATACAAAGAGTAAGAGAATTAAGGACTGCCTTGTAGGACCTACAGTAGATTCAGACAGGGTCCAGATTACCAGTGCAGTGCTCTAGCTGCAAAAAGGCCTTCTTTGGTGGGGCATTGTTGCTTTTGCTGGCATAGCAGTGCTGTGGTCATAGGAAACAAGGGAAGAGTAAGGCCATTTCCCCCACATTTGTGGGATGTCAGTGCACTGGAAAACCTGCTGGAACATGAGTTAGTCCTGCTGGGCACCCTCAGCTCAGTCTGGCCTAGAGATCCTCAGTGATGCAGCTCTTACATGCCTGGCAGGAAGAGACAATCTCAGAGAAGATTTCTATAGTTTGTCATGGTTGCTAAAGTGACCTGGCTATCCTAGAGCTCGAGTGAATGCAGAGAGAGGGTCATAATGGTGTTCAAATATAACTTCACCTAAGAAACAAGCTACTCTGCACTCTATTTTCAGAGCAATCTCCCCTGCTCTTTAGTTCCACCTGCTTACACAGCTGAAGCTACAGAAGCTATCAGTGACATATTCTGTATTACAAAATAGGTGCATGATAATAACCATTGTGGGGAAAAAACCACAAAAGATCACAGATATCACAGCAGTGGGTGCAACTTGAGAAAATCCTACTACCCCCAAGGATAAAACTAGTTTCCTTTAGCAGCAGTCTTCCAGCAGCAGTGCCACCTCCCAAAGCTGACTTTTACTTGATTTAGTAGTTAATTTCTCCACAGGGATTACCACATCCTCAGGGAATATGAATGATTGATGGAAAAAAAGTTAGATCTCCAATTTTAATAGAACCGATTCCTTATTTCTTAAATAAGTGACAAAATTACATCTGGACAAATTACATCAGTGTCAGAAAGAATGGCAACACTTTAAAACATTACTTCTACAGGCTTTCCTTACCCCTACTAAAAAGCTGACAATCTGGTTAACATCTACCACTCATATGCAGGTCCTTTCCATGACTTACAGAAGGGCTTCCAGATACCCCCATGTACACGATCATCTAAATGTTTGTTTCCCTCAGTAGCTGGTACAACAGGGTATATTTTATTTTTGCCTTACAGAAAAGTCGTTGTGCAAGATGACAATATTTGTCTAGTTAGAGGAGATGCTCATGTTTTAACAATACTGAAAGATGCTTGAAAAAGAGTGTATTGCAGCCCTAGCAATTGTCAGACCACATCTCTCAGTCAGAGCTTCAACCCTGCTAGAACAGACAGGAGCTAAAGTGGGAAATGCAGTATCTCAGAATAAACTTATTTTCTACTTGAAAGAGGATGCTGAAGAATCCACTTACAATGTCATTCAGTCCCTGTATTTTAATACAACTACTGGAGTTTTTAATTTTTTAAAAATATTTTTAAGCATCTCAAAAAATAAAACAGGTTTTCCTACCGCTGCCCTTAATTCCAGATTTATAAGCTAATAGAGGCATAGCACTCTAGGATCAGCTGAAAATGTATAAAAGTTGGTTCTTATTTTAGGTCAAGTAGCCTACCTTCTCTTTGTTGCTATAAAATAAGAAACAGATCGAATGTCTTTGAATTGCTATGTCAGGGGACTGGAGGGGACCTCTAGAGACCACCTAGAAAATCTTCTTTCCTCACAGCCATTCAGACATAGCTGTTCCTAAAAGGATGAAAGCTTCCTACAGAAAACATGTCAGTGTTTCACTGTCTTTACTACCAGAAGAATTTTTCTGACATTTGGCCTGGATGTTCCTTGCTGCAATTTACATCCATGATTTATTGATAGCCTAAAATTGGGAGAATCTCCTGTGTCTTTTTGCAACACCATTTACCCACCAGAGAGGTCAGACTTCTCTTCCTGAAACTGAAGTACTCAAATTCCTTCAGTTTTTCTGTATAGGAAATTTTTTCAGAACTCTGATTTTTGGCCTTTGATCAGACCACCCAAACTTGACACTACTCTGCTTCAAGCTTTACCACTGCCTCAACAATGAATGATTCTTTCATACATGTCTTGCTAGATATGGTTTCCTTAATAAATCCCAGTATAGTCACATATTTTCAAATAATGTGATTGCCTTATGTTTCTCTTGTAAACTCTTATACTCTCTGCCTTCTATTTTATCTCATTAAACTGCTGGTTAGATGGGAATAATGGGCTGAGCAGGTGTAGATTCCTTTTCTTTACCTAGGTGAAGTGAGGTGGTCTGCAATCCAGTTTTAATAAGGTGCCTTTCTTCCAGTGTACTGAGGGGTCTTTCCCTGTTCTGCCTTGCCTTCTTTTCCTTTTTTGCATGTGTGTACACATATATGGTGCCTTTGTAGCAGGATGCCCTACCTAACTGGAGGTAAAAGAGCTGGAACTACACAATATTTGCCGAAGTTACAAGTGCTGGATGAAGGGGTGTTACACTGCTTTAAGTACTGAAGAATGCTGAGACCAGTCTGACTCACCAACCTGAACGTTAAACGCCCTGAGGAAGAACAACATTTCCTGATGGAAATCAGCACCAGTGAGCACGTGGCAGAGGAAGTTCCTGATAAAGCAACCAACAAGTTGTAATGCTGATAATTTATCTAAAGCTGCTGAGCTGACACAGCTGGCCTAGAGACACATGACTGACAATCACTTCCTACTGAGAAACCCATGTCCCACTTTTTAACCTTGGGTCTTCTAACATATCACCTCTTGGAGTGCATGTGGAGATTCCTCCCTTGAGTGGAGACCCCTCTCCAGGTTACCCCTTGAGGCTGGGAAAAAGAGATTTGCTCATGGTCATCGGTATGGGTATGTAACATAAATCCCTACTTCATAATTACTTTGCCGACTTTGATATCATGGCTTGGATATTGCTTCAATAAATAGTGCACTGTATTAGTAGCTATAGCTATCTATACTGCGTAGTAAATAATACTGTTTAATATATTTTAGTCTAATCATCATCATCCTTTTAGATAAATAATTAGTTTTATTCACATAATTATATATATGATTTGCCATCCTTAATCCTATGTGACAAAGTCATGTAAAGGCTCAATTACACCTATATAGTCTGTTAGACATAAACTGTTGACTAAGTCTGCAGCTAAGATTGAATCTTTTGAATTATCCTGATTTAGACTCATGAAGAAAAAGACGTAACTCAGCCAATACTTCCCAGATACAGAGATTTTGATACAAAAGATTTTGATTTTTCTCCCCTTTTTAAAATTGCACATCCACACACGATTCATGCACAAGAGCATCCCACAGTCATCAACAGACCCAGTATTCTCACTATTTTCAGTAAAAGTTGTTTGACTGGGTCAGAGAAGGCTACTGTGGAAATCATTAAGAAATTTTTATTTGACAGAATTATCCAAATGCTAAAACATGGATACAATAATCAGATAGGAACCTAAAGAAGTTAAGGGAAATCATTAGGGAAACTAAATACTCTGAGCAAAGGCTGAACTGGAGATGGCATCATGCAGGGCTGAAGAGAAATAAAACTTTAGAGAGGAGGTTGGAGAAGAACCGCAACTCTGGTAAAACCAGACCAATACAGAGAAACTGCCAATATTTAGTGAGGAAAAATCAAGGGAGATATGACATGCCAGCATTTTATAACACCTTTACATTTGTGAAGAATCAGCTAAAGTTTCTTTGGACATGCACAGACAGACACACAGACAGAGGCACACTAGATATTCTAGTATTTGGCATGAGGCACTCAAGTTGCTTGTGAAAAGCAGAAAGCACAAGGGAAACATTACAGACACTTCCCACAGATCAAAGATTTTTAGAGTCTCCACACTTGGACTGAGAAGATCTAAGACATTTCCCTGGATAGTCTATAGATTTCTGGAGTGGGTTATTAAAGCTCTCAAATATCATAGAATTAGGGTGATACTGCTGCGTTTGTAGGAAGGCCATGATATCTAAAGGGCAGAAATGTGGGGGTTTAATTTATGTTTAAGGAAAATCCCATCCTCCCCTGAGGTACCATGTATCATTCCACTCACTGCTGTAGTAAGTTAGGTGTAGTATTCCCGTATCTGCCTGCCAACACATCCCTTCAGAGCTGAAGCCCCCTCGCTGTCAGAGGAAAGAAAGGGATAGTCTCTTTCCCTGCCCTTCCACAGCCAGAAGGCAAAACAGGGAAGGCGTTTATATATATCAGCACCTAAGACAGACCAGACAGACTGCAGCCAACATATTTATTCCTTCTAAGGGTACCTCTCATACCACAGTCAAAAGGCTCCTCACATTCTGAGCTCTGTTAAAATCTAAGAGCAAGCAACAGTAAAACAACTCAAGCAGCTTTTGTTCCAAAGAGACTTGTAAAGGGAAAATGTAGAGATTAACTCATCTTCTCATCTTTATGCTTCAAACTGTCCTTTCTACAGTTCAGTTGTCATTTGTCTTGCAAGTGTTTGTGTTTGCAGATATTTTTGTCATTACAGCTGATTACAAAGGTGGTAAGTCCTTCATATTTCATTAAGAGAGGAGTGATCAGAAAGAAACTGGTGAAAGTGCTGGACAGTTGATAATCAGCTTTTAAAAATGAAAAAACAGTGAGTTTGATTTTTAAAAATGCCCAAGTTTGCTACTCATAGAGATTAAATCATGAAAAAAGGAGAGGTTTATTCTTAACACAAGAACACGCAGAGGTAGGACAAAGGGGCGTGGCTTTAAACTCAAAAAGTGGAGGTTTAGATTAGATATTAGGAAGAAATTCTTTATTGTAAAGGGGGAAAGGCACTGGAACAGGTTGCCCAGAGAAGTTTTAGATGTTCCATCCCTAGAAATGTTCAAGGCCAGGCCAGATAGGATTTTGAGCAACCTGGTCTAGTGACAGGTGTCCCTGCTCATGACAAGGAGGTTAGAACTACATGGTCTTTAAGGTCCTTTCCAAACCATTCTATGACTCTGATTCCATGTCTTCCAAAGCTGAGTTTGTATTTCTTCTTCAAGTGCATTTCCAATCAGAAATTTAATTTGCCAGGAAGCATGTATCATTTCAGTTTATAATGAATAAATGCTGCTGAGTACTGAATATACTGTTAAATGCTGAATTTCCTGCAGAAATGCAGCATTCAGCAGTAAAATCAGAATTCTTGCAACAGCTCTCCAAAATTGCTCCTTCCTTCTAAAGGATGCCCTAGAGCTAAGCTGGGAAAAAGGGGAAATGTTGGGACAGGACAGAAAAAGAAGTTGCGGTTAATTTTTCTGCTGACCTTTAGAAACCTCTCCCTGTTCCGACTTGTGTCAACATTCTCAAAAAGTGTAGAGTGACCTGCTCTTCCGAAGTTAGCCTCTGAAAGAAAATGACTGCTTTTACCAATGGAAGAGCCTGTCTGAAAATAATGGAATAGCTCATTTTTACTAATGGTCTTTATCAACACAGTTTTATGCTATGCTGATCTTTCCAAAGAGGTCTGGGTGGGAGGAGGGGGAGGGTGATTGCTTAATTTCTGGAAGAAATCCAAAAGCAGAGTTCTAGAAGCTATTTAACTTGGTGTCATGCAGCATCATTAACTGACTTTAAATGATACCAAAAATTAGTACTATGTCACATCTACTTTTGTTTAAAAGCTGGCTGGCCAATTTCCAGGATTTCTGTGAGAATTCTCTAGTGGACATTTATATTTCTACCGAGTTTTCTCACTTTCAGATCTTCATCAGTGAACAGAAATAATCTCTTTTTAATAGGTTTTCAAAAAGGGATCAAAATTATTTGATATTTTTTCCATCTTCTTTTTCTGTTATAACCTGGGCAAAAAGAAATAATGAGTTTTTATTGGCCCCTTATTTAATGCAATCCTTGAACGTTTCATTGAGGGATGGCTAAGAAGAAAGGAAATGTTATGGCTCTTCTTCGATAGTGGTAAGAAAGAGGTCCAGTTCTGTTTCAAAAGTGTGTTTTTTCCAGTTGTGAGGCCAGCTGGGGAAAACAATAGTATATCAGAGAAGGTTTAGAAAAGAGTTGTTAAATAGTGGGAAACCTGCTTCACAACTCTGTCTTTATAACTTCTCAAAGAAAAGGTGCAGAAATAACTGCATCACAGAATACAGCTACCTGCACAGAGAACAAAACTTCAGTGAAAGTTTCTACAGTACAGCAGACAAAGGTGTAAGAACTTCCAGTGCTTGGAAGACACGCACATAGACACCAGGTCTGCAAAGGAAGCAGTCCTAAAAAGCTTTGCATTTTCATAGGATCCTCATCTCTGGAACTGCCAGAATTTCACAGAAGGACAGAATTTTGTTAAAAATAGTCTGAAGGTCAGCTAGCTCAACCCTCTGCTCAAGGCAGGATAACTTCAAAGTCAGAAGATCAGATTGCTCAGAGCTCTGTCTAGACGAGTTTTGAGTATCTTCAAGGACAGAAACTTCACAACCTCTCTGTGTGACATGTTCCACTCTTCAACAAATCTTTTCCCAATAGGAAACAGTAACTTTCCGTGATGAATTTCGTATCTCCCTCCTCCTTGTCCATTAGCATTGACACCTGAGAAGAGTCTGGATTTCTATTTTCTAACAACCACCCACTACACTGTTTAACGTGGCAAGTATTCCCCTTCAAACTCCTCTTCTTCTGGATTAAGGAAACCACTTCCGTCAGCCTCCTCTTAGAATGCCACATATTTCATCTCCTTTGTCATCTCAGTGGTCCTTCTTTGGACTCCTTCCAGCTTCCAGTTTGTAAATCTCTCTTGAGGGTAGGAGTGGGTGGAAATGGAGACATGACTCTAGAGGCAGCCTCAAAATTGCAGGGCAGAGGATAATAATTGCATCAACCTGCTCATTATGCTCTTACTAACTGACCAGTGTGCTGCAAGGCTTCATCGTTAAGGGACACACTGCTGATTCATTTTGGACCTGCTGCTCACTAGGACCCTCCAGATCTTCTCCTGCAGGGCTGTTACCTGGTTAGCCCACCTACAGCCTGTTGTGAGCATGGGGCTGTTCACCCCACGTGCTCACATCTTTGTTGAATTGGACAAGTTTTCCATCAGCCAGCTCCTCTAGACTTTTGAAGCCTCTCTTCCCTTTATCTGTTTCCTGCCCCTTCCCCCCTCCCATAGCTCAGTGTCATCCTTAAGCTTGGCAGGAGCTCTTTTCTATCATTCAGGTTGTTGATGAACACATTAAGCAGTGGCAAAACACTGACAATGAGTTACTGCCCACTACCTTCTGAGCCCAGTGGCCCATCTAGTTTTTCATGTACTCTGTAGCTCCCTCAACAAGTCTGTACCTTCCCAGTTCATTTATAAGAACATCGTTCATAGAATTAGGATCAAATAACCTGATAAAGTCAAGATAAATAACATTCACTACTCTCCCTTTTCCACCCAGTCATCTGCCATTTCATCAGAGAAGGCAATCCAGATCATCAGGCATCGTTTGCCTTCGATATGTGTGTGTTGAGTGTTCCCAACCACTTTCTTATTCATGTGCTTGGAAACAATTGAATTTCCGCCATAGTACTCTCAGGACTAGAGTGAAGATAAGCAGAATGCAATTTATCAGATCCTGTCTTTCCCTTTGGTTCTACTGCTATGGTTAATATGGATTGTCCACCCAATAAACATTTAGCTACAGGCATTAAAAACAAATGTTGAATCAATAAACAATTTAACTCTATTGTGGTCTCACTTAAAATTGAGGTGGATTAGAACAAATTCCATCCTTTGTTTTCCTTGTCTACTCACGGGGGTAGCAGTTAAAAAGGAAATAGACAATACATGATGTATTGTTTGACTTTGGGCAAATTTGATCTTCACTGCTGTGAAGCAGACCATGGTCAGACTGGGGAAGGGCAACAAAATGGTATGAAGGTGCATTTGCTTATTTTCTTTTGCTCCTGCAATCCCTTTAATCTCAGTACTTCACTGTTTCTTCCAGTATTCTTCTTTGCTATCTGTTATTGTATCCTATCTGTTATTACTACCTACCACTTGGTGGGGAAAAATACACACAAGCAATTATTTGGTTTCTGCATCCAATTAATTCTCATAAATAAATAAATAAGCACAGGTCAGCCTGTGGTTCAAGCCCTTGAGCAGCTCTGCCAAGAGCACAATCCCCTGTCACTCTCCTGGCTCAACAAAGTACCCAGACAAAGCTTCCATTTTCCACACTTGATTTTAGCACTAATCAGTTCCATCCTTGCAGGAAAACACCTGGATCAATTTCAAAATCCTCTACTAAGCAAACTGCTTTGGAAGTCTTATGAAAGTCAGACCCCTCCCTTCCCCAATAATAAATGATTTGTATTAACACTTGGTAGGTGTGTGGATAAATCCAATGCTAACAGCTCCTGAGTACAGCCAGTTTGTCTGGAACTGCAGTATATCTTAAAATTTCAGCTTGAGACTCTGCCATTTAAATGCAGCTCCTAAGAAAGAGACAACAAGACGAGCTGTGTCTTTTCAGCCCCTGAAGGATCAGTGTGTGACACTCCAGAGTTCAGTAGATTGCATCAATCAGCATTGCAGTGTCCCCCTGTCAGCAAAACAATGCCATAACAGACAACAGTACCTATGTGCTGATGAGAGCAAAACAAAAAGCATCAGAATAAAATTACCTGTGGAAAGTTACAAAAATAAGTTGCCAATAAAATAAGCTATTTTATGGTGTATACTGCAAAAACATCAGCTGCCTTCAACGTGCAGTAAACTTGTGTTAGAATATTTGTACCTAAACTTTGATTTCCCTTAGGTTCAGCCTGTATAGACCTAAATGTCTATAAAGACTGCCGCAGTTCACCAAATCTGGGAAGTCAGGAGAGTTTTCATATAAACAACACAAGACTCAGACACAAACAGAATGTACTGTTCCCTGAGGTATAGGGCTGCTTTTGACTGAAAATCCATTAGCTTTTCAAAATAAAATAATAAATAAAATATAAACAGTCTAATCATCACAGCATCACAACTGCAATCACAGCAGTCTTTGTTTTGGCAGATTTTCACAGCAAGCACAGGTTATTTGGGTTTGTGCAGAAAATGCTCCATACTGCCATTTAAGCATACGAGAACAAGACTTTTTCATCCACCCATCACCACCCACAGGGAAGGCAGGCTACAAAGAACCAGGGGACATGCCTCTCTTATTTTTGCCCTACCAAACTGCCAAATTCTGACAGTCCCTACTGTGGCACACTGCTTCACTGCTACCCCTTCTGCTACTAAAGGGCAGATCATGCAGCTACCCCCATATCTGGGGATATCTCATAACCTCAATTACCACAGCCATTCTCAGAGATACAATTTTCATCAGCTAACTTAAGTGGTTATTGCTGCACTTCATACTAATGCACCAAAGAGACCTTGGTTCCTGTGTTTGCATTATGTGTCTCTCGGTGGAACATAATGGACTGGCACAATTGAGCTAAAAAATGAACCAACTGGTGAAATTTTGCCTGAGGAGATCAGGAAGGGAACAGTGTGCACTGGCAATTTTAACAAAGTCCAGTGCAACTGAGGAGGCACACTAATAATAAAAGTCTCCTTAATCTCTAGTTGAAAGTGACATAGTGTTGAACTACAGCAGTTAACTTGGGCATGTTCAGTCCAAAGGATATTTCAGAAATAGGATGTTTGCTTAGCTCGTGCAACATAACTTCTATGCCTGTAGTGTTGGATACACACATGAGCATGCTTGCTTTGCCAAGTTCTCTCAGGACACAGAGAAACTCAGCAATGTTAGCACTTCCAATAAGAGCGAAAAAGAGTCTGATCTTAATGAGGAGAACCAACAAATTTCCTTCCTGAATGGGGGAACTTAATTTGAAGTACATCTGTAACATTGTTTACAGGATTTCAGTAACTGTGAGGACAGGTGCACAATCCAGGACATAAGTTAGGGGTTTTTTTTGTTGTTTGTTCTTAGGGGATGTTGCATCTTTTTCCTGGTGCTAAGTAGCGGCAATTAATCCCACCCAATGTCTACAAAGGAAAAAAGGAAAAACATTTGATGCAAAACAGCCGTAAAGGAATAACCTAAGCTGTAACACCTGTGGACCTATGTCAGAGCTAATCCCATACATTAGCATGCAGTGGCACCCTTAGGAGAAGCTTGGTAGATAAAGATGTGCAGGAAATAAGAAAGAGAGACAATTCTGATGTTGTTTGTTTGTACCTTTGATGAAGAGCTATAGAGTCACCACTCAGTAGCAGAGATATGCCTGGGACTGCTGTGAGGGTAAGCGTACAGAACACCAGACTGCCAGCTCCTTGTGAAGGTTATCACCCCTGCCCTGGAGGTGCAGCCAAACTGTGATTAATGCTAGAGTAGGAGCTGGGCCAAATGTTGTGGTTACAATGATATTCCTTCCAATCCTTCTGGATGTACAGACAAAAATCATTCTCATCCCAGCAGCATTTCCTGCTGCAGCCTAAGCAGACCTATAAAAGGTACAGAAAAGCCTCCTCTGTTCACTTCAGTGTCATTTCCTTCATCTCATCCAGCGCAGATTCAACTTCTGCCTACTCACCTGACTTCTACTGCTAAAAGGGCACCACAGCCCTCATTGCTGCTAGTGGTTGTCTGTACATGCTTGCAAAGGGATAATGTGAGATCCACTTGGCTACTTCCAAAGATGAATGCTGCCCCTTGCACAGAACTGAAGGAGTTTAATTCTGACTGTATACCTCTACAATACAACGTATAGAAGATCCAGTTTTCGAACAAAAGTGGTTTTCTCCTGGTAAGTAAGATGCAAGTGCTTCCATCAGCATTGTCTTTGCTTCTCTGTTGATATTCTGTGCATCTGTAGTCAAACTTTATCTCCTTAGAGGTCTTTTTGAACTGAACTGATAGGACAGCCCTTCAGTAGCTCATACACATTCTAGATCCTGATTAATTCAATCCCTCTTACAATAAGTACAATAATTCTTAAATTGTAGAAAGGGAAAAAAACGTGGATTTACAAATTACTGAAAAGAGGTTTTAAAATAAATGCAACACATTGAAGGGCTAGAAATACATAGGAGATAAAAAAGCTGTTTTCATTGTAGAAAAATATAACTGACTAAAATGGATGGTTGTTTAAACCAGAAGACACCCCAAGAAGCTAAGGCTCCGTGATGATACAAAAACCTTACAACTGCTATAAAACTGTGCTGATACAATTTATTTAGGAGAATCAGATCAGTTCAGGGTAAGGAAAAGGAAATTAATCAGCATCCTCTTTAGAGAAAGTTACCCAAATATCTTCAGTTGCTAATTTTATTCAGTGAGTCTTGGAAAAACACTGAGTTTGTAAGGGAAGTAATACACAGACTTAACTGCAAAAATAGCCTCTTCTAGAAGACTGATCAGTGTGTACATACACACAAAGAGATTTGAAGAGCTACACTTATCTGAATGTAGCTTCTATCACTTGCATGGCCAATAGCACAAGTCACCTGTTCACGCGGGGACTGGGGACTCCTGCTCAAACACCAACAATCGAAGTTCTAAGTCCCTGTCAAAAAGCCAAGGACTGCTTCCTTCTTCCAAATCTGGAATGCAAACTTGGTAGGCCCAAAAGAGCAAAACATACTTGGAAAAGGTCAGAAATCAATGAGAAAAATTATGTGGTAAGATTGTTCTCTCCTAGAAAGTGCTTGCAATAGTCCTGAACAACTACCTTGGCAACCAGTTCTCCCCTTGTATTAACTCTTTACTCACTGTTTGCTGTCTTGAGTTAACAGAGTCAAATGGTCACATACATTCTCTCTCAGTTTCCTAAACAAATGCTAACTGAGCAGCAGTCCTCTCACATAACCCAGTTCAGAGTGTATGCCCAGTGGAAGCAAGGTCAGGTGACACAGGAGGAATACGGAGATGTATTTGCCACTGTAGGGAGAAAATTTATGTGGCCAAAGCTCAGCTTGAGTTGAAGCTGCCAGAAATAAGAGTGGCAATAAAAAGTATTTCCAAATATGTTAATGGCAATAGGCAGTGTAAAAACAGCATCAGCCAATGCCAGGATGAGGATGGCCACCTCACAAACAGGGACAGGAACACGGCAGAGGTGTTTAACGCATCCTTTACCTCTGTCTTCAGCACCAGTGATGAAACAAGGGGGTCTCAGTGTCCTGAGCTGGAGGACAATGACTGCCAGAATGATCAACTCCCACTTGCCCCTGAAATTTCATGGGATCTGCTGCTCCAGTTATGCTGGAGCATATGCTGCTCCAAACCAATGGAGCCTGATGGGATTCATCCTAGAATCCTCAAAGAGCTGGCTGATGTAATTGCAAAGCCTCACTCAATGATTTCCAAGTGATCTTGGGAATTTGGAGCTGACTGGCAGCTGGTGAACGTTGTCCCAGTTTTCAAGAAGGGCAAGAAGAACTCCAGAAACCACAGGCCTGTCAGTCTCGCTTCAGTGCCTGGTAAAGTTATGGAGAAGATTGCTCAGGGAGGCATTGAAAAACACCTGAAAGACACAGTTACTGGTCACAGCCAGCATGAGTTCAAGAGAGGAAAGTACTGCTTATCAAACCTAATTTCCTTCTACAGCAGGTTAACCCACCTACTTGGTCTAGAAAAGCCAGTAGGTGTAATCTTTTCAGACTTCAGCCAAGTTTTTGCTACTGTCACGACATCCTTCTGAACAAAATGTCCATTCCACAGCTGGATAATCATATTACACACTGGCTGAGCAACTGGCCCACAGGTCAGGCACAAAGGGTTACAGTGAATGGGGCGACATCAGACTGGGGACCTGTCACCAGTGGGGTTCCACAGGGCTCCATCCTCAGCCCTGCGCTCCTCAACATCTTCATTAATGACTTGAACATAGGACTGGAAGGAATGCTAAATAACTTTGCCAACAACACTAAATTGGCATGAGCTGTCAACTGCCCCAAGGGCAGAGAGGCCTGCAGAGAGACCTCAACAAATTAGAGGGATGGGGAATCACAAATTGCATGAAGTTCAACATGGCAAAGTGCTGGATTCTGCACCTGGGATGGGGTAACCCTGGTTGTGTGCATAGACTAATAGCTCCTGCCTTGCAGGGCTTTGGCCTCCTAAAGCTTTTGAGATGACTGCTTACATTTGTTTCACCATTCAGTAAGCCTCCATAGTGGATTGGATGCTGGCAACAGCAGCCTCACCCTTCTGAAAAGGCTGTAGAGCACTCCTCACCTGCTCTTCCAGAAGTTATCCACATTCCTCAGGTGCAACTGAGTAGATCTGGCTATAGCTGGGTTTCATTACATCTTTACAAATGAGCCAGCAGAGTCCCTCCTGCGAACGTGTAAAATGTGTCTCAAAATCAAAGCAGAATTTTGAGGCTCTGTATTTGCAAAATTATTTTAATATTTAATAATAAATCCACGACCAGCCAACAAACCAAAATCTAGAGGTAGTCCTAAAATTTTTATTCAAGTGCATAAGGAGTTAAAAAAAGAAATGAAAAAAAAATGTGGAATGAAGATCTTTGAGATTGTGGGTCTCAAGATTACACAATCAAACTGGAACTGGTGCAGGGAAATCAGGGACAGAGCAGGGGGAGGTATTGCTGATAGTAGAGCATGAATCAACTAGTTCCAATAAAGAGAAAATGTACCAAGCAGCCATTATGACAGATTCCGAGAAAGAGAAAGTAAAGGAAAATGACTGAAAAGCAAAGCAGCAATTCCTGTCAGAATACACACCAAGGAAGTGTATTGCACTAGAACTGTAAATGACAAACCAGTGGAGAGTGGGAGCCAAATATGTTCACTGGTAGATACCACTGGTCACTACATAGACCAGCGTTCTTCCTGAATTGTTCACTTTTGGAATTAGAATTTTCTGGCAAAATAAGGGCTTGTTTGACTGTTTTTTTCTCTGTTCATTTCTCCTTTGAATGAAGATGTGCCCTTAGTGTGGAATTCTGCAACCATGGTTGCCATTTCAGATTTCAGTTTAATTGCATAAATATTAGGGGAAAATCAGCTATACCTATAAACTGTCTAAAATTAGTTCTCTGTTAATTATCTGACATCCAGAATGAAAGTCAATGTAGTCAGTAAAAGGGTATGTTCTGGTGTGTGGCTATAATTCTGATTCATATAGAGACTTCATCCATAAGCTTGAAGAAATTTTGGTCCAATTTAAATCTTTAAGCGGTATTTGGAATCTCTACTCATTCTCAGAATATCAAGTAGTCAGAGAGGAAGAGCAGTGTCTTCCAGAATACAAACAATAAATTTTTTTCCCATGGAAAAAAGATGACTTGGACTGTAAACAGGGTATTTGATCTTTTCTATTTTAAAGATCAGAGTCCTCCAGAAAGCTGATTTGTTTAGCTCTAACACCAGTAAAATAAAAAATGCTTAAGTCATTACCCCACATCAGGATAAGAGCTGTGTGTTTGTGCATGCAAGCTCATGCACAGTTCTGGAAGCTGTTGTACAAACACATGACTTGTGTTTTATATGCATACTGGGGAACATCAGTATCTTAGCTGTGTTTGTGTTATTTGCCACCCATACTAAAATATCAGTGGTCTCATACTCGATACAGTAGATAAACATGGATTTTAAAATATGGTATGGGAGAAAATCCAGGAACGTGATGTCATCAACAGAGGGATGAGTCTGCTCTGTTCAGGGAGGGGCAGTAAAACCATAAAATAAAAAGTAAATCCAGTTAGACTCATTCATACTAGAGAAGGAGCTGTTCCCAGAGACGTGTTGCACTTCACTCATTTGTATCTGCTCAGTGGTGAATTTTCAGTCAAGGTATGTTTTTTCACTTCTCTTTCATACAAGAAGTTCTTACTATTTAAATTCAGTGTGGTTTGTTGCTTCTTGGAAACCACTTATTGAATTCTTAATATGTTTCTGGTTCAGTGACAAGTGAGCTGATATTATTATTGTTCCAGGAAAATGGAGGAGAAAAATATTTTTTGCTAAAGTGATTTTGTAAATTGTTGGGTTTTGCAGAGCTATAATATTTAGAGAAAAATGTTTTATTTCAAAGTATCCAATGTATCAAAGCCACAGGGTATTTCATCTGCCACAGACACTGTCCCATGTACTGGAGGGTAAGGATTTCTCCTATCCAGATGACACTTCATGTCTGTAATCACACCATGGGCACCGTTTCTTTCATTTCACAAAAATAATCAGAAAGTACAAGCAGCTAACTTTGTTTGTGGCTGAGAAATTACCTACAAAATAGTAGGGAGAAAACAGAGTCAATTCTTCTCTGTACATGCTGATAATTTTGTCTCTGCTTATTATTTTGATTGTAAACTTTGCTGGGCAGGATGTGGAAGTGCATGTGTGTGTACCTTACACTGCTAACCTGTCTCATCTGCACTGATTGAATGACAAAGGCTAAACCTTTGAAACTTTTACTTATACTAAAGTATAAGGTCAAGAAGAAAGAAGAAAGAAGAAAGGTTTTGGATAACATTTGAGCTGCATTATTCAGTTCTTTTAAAAATCTGTATGCAAATTTTAAAAAATTCAGTAGGAGCTTGACTTTTAAGGTGTTGATGAAAATAAAGAGCTTAGTAATGGTATTGTAACTAGAATCACGTAACAAAAAGAGCAAAGGCTGAAATATATGCTATACTTTCAGCTATTAATTTTCCATTACTCAGTATCCTAAGCAGCTTTCTTAGTGTAATAATAGCAAATAGCCATGAAGCCAAAAGTGTTCAGATAGTTAGCCATTAGAATTCTTGTTTTAATGTTCTGTATGTAATCTTACAGATGCCATCTCCTAAGATAGCGGTAGACTTTTATATTAAATAGCTGTACATATTTTCTTAGAAACTAGAAGACAGCTATCTAGGTAAAGGAAATCTGTATTTTCACACATGTGTCTCTAAGATTGAAGTATCAGCAAATCGAGTAATATCAGTCATATGACTTTTATCCAGTCTCTGATAATGTGCAATCATTAAGAAAAAAATTAAGAGAAGCATCTTAGCACTCCAGGTTCATTTATAGACTTCCAGATGTATTTATCTTGTTTTCAGTGTGAATAGTGAAAACACAAACAGAAGGGATAAATACACCGAAGTTAATAAAGACCTTGGAACAGCAGACCAGAGACACCTCCAGAAAATCTTTGTCAGGTTTTCCTCTGGGCCTTTTAGGACATGCAAGAACAAGATTAATTGAGTTACTCAGTGTTACCTGAACATTTTGTACCGACAATCTAACAAAAGAACCGCCTTTCCTACTGAGTTAGAGCTTCCTGAAATAAGCATCCCATTCTCGCACAGGAAAACAGCTTTAAAAATTCTTGTGGCTATGTAATAGTTCAAGTATTTTCTCAGGCAGAAAACAAAAGAAATTTGGGACAATTTTAGGACATTCATTATGAAGACCCTAAAATTTATTGTTTAAGAATAGCCAGTGTTTGATAATCTGTTTTTCATTAAAAGAAGGGGGTAAAAATCTCTTGAGCACTCAAATTCCACTGTTTTTAAAGTCACAATAGGAAAAAAAATTCGTATTACAAGTCTAGGAAAACTTATCAGAGAATAGAGCTTTGCTTTCAAAACAAATTCCCTCTCAGCAACCAAATCAACTGCAAAAGTACACCTGAACCCATTAGCAATGCTAATCAATATAAAGTAAAAAAAATCCACAGGGAAAAATGCCATTTAGCTAAAAGGTCTTCTTTAAAATTACTCATAAGCCTTGTTCTCTTTTCACTCATGGTTTTTTAAGGCTCCCTCCCAGCACTCCATACAGATGAGTTTCCCCCTACCTCATCAAAAGGCTTATCTTCCTTCCTTCTTGCATTTAGCATACTTCATACGTCGAGATGGAAAACTATGCCTCTGCCTGGCTGACACACAGCTGTAAAGGAACAGGGTACTTCAAAGTGGAGACAAAAGCTGTCCTTTGCCAGCCCTCTCTGGGCTTTAGTAACGAATAGTTACTGAGGAATCACACCCTGGAGCAGTCTTTGGCTGCTGACCCAAACGGGTGGCAGGCACACGGCTGAACCAGCTTCTCCCCTCGCCTGGGTGCCCCCGGGCAGGGATAGAGAGAGGAGAGGGCATCCCAGTGCCGTGCCAGCCCCGAGCCAGACAGGCTCAGCCGCAATGGGAAAGCACAGAGGATGGGAGCAGTGCTTTAAATTTGGGCCCTGCAGGGTGGCTTCACACCGATCAAGTTGTAACTGCTTGTGATCACCACAGCAGTGACACCTCGTTTACTTAGAAGTGAAGCTAATGAACTGGGACTGAGAGGCTCTGGTCATGGTCCAACACCCCACTTAGGAGTGTTAAATGTTGGAGAACAGGCACAAGTGTGATACAGACCAGAAAACACAAGGAGCAAAGTTGCCTGCTGAAAGTACCTATCTTCAGTCTGATGATAGGCAAGTCCAAAGCATTCAGACATTGTGTCAAAGCTGCTATATCAAACTCCACTAAAATACTTCAGGACTTTTGACGTCCCCTGAAAGGGTGGATTTGACTTACTTTTGCTGCTGTGCTGTATTTAAGTCCCCTACATGTTAACTCCTCAACTTGATTCAGCAAGGTTGAACTAGTTTGTGTGATCCCTGCAAACAAATGTGATCATCCAGGTATGCAGATTCAGTAGCTTTGCACAACAAGGTATGCCAGAATGGTGATAGTATTGCAAAGACACACTTCAGACTATGGTTAATTTGCAGAGAATGGAGCTGTCAAAATGCAGAAATCCATTTTTCCCACTCATGTTATCTGCGATTACAGTTAAATCCCACAAAAAAAGTGAGTAATCCATGGTAGAGGAACCAGGTCTTTTTAACAGTAACAGGATTTATGCACGTATGCCCAGAGGCAGAACTGCTCATAGGTGCTTTTCCTCCTGCAGTGTTCCTGCCTTGGCAGAAAGGAATCAGCCCTTTGGGACCGCGCCCCAGTGCGGAGGTGGTCTGTCCTTCTGCCATGGCTGTAAGATTTCCTATCAGCTGTCTGACTGACTGAAGGGCTGCTGCTCTGAAGTGTCATGGGTTACAAAAGGACAACAGGTCCTTCTACCCACACACATGGAGCACAGCAGTGTGCCACTTTCCTGAAGGGTAAACTCCCTAGAGGTAGTGGGCAGGCCAATAAAACTGCAAGTGTTTCATCAGGTACCTTGAGCATTTTTTAAAAAGCAACTGTTAAGCCTTCACAATTCAAACCTAGGACCTGATCCTTAAACAAGTAAGTAGGATGACAGAAATATTGCAGTACCTCTTGGTAGATTTTGGGTCAGCTCTGCATGCACCTCTCATCTCCTTCTGCAGCAGTCTTTCTCTATAATAAACCATATTCTACTCTGTATTATATTTGGATTCTGCTTGGATTATAAGCTTGTAAGACTTTTGCACACTGATTATCCCCAAAGCCTCTGGCAATCAGTGTAACACAGGCAGTATGGCAGTGTCGGCAGAGCTGTGCTCCTGGTTCTACCTGCTAGACAGCAGCAAACAGCTCACCAAGAAAACAACCAGATGTAGGGACACAAAAAGGCATACAAGTAGCCACACAGGCCAAATCCTCAGCTAGACTGAATGCTGGCAGTGCCCTCCAAATCAGCATCAGCAGAGTAATGACAGATTATAGAAGATGAGGTTTTACGGATATATCAGCAGAAATGAGCGACTTGTTCACTGGTAGCCTGCTTAACAAACATATCATTGACACATCCTCTTTTTCTGGCCTTATTCTCCAGAGGGAAAGGTCTGTGAAAGGCTGATTTTCCTAGCTGTGAAATTGAAATTGTAGGAGATTACAAAAAATGTGTGCCATATATTTTTCTTTGCCTATCACAAAGATAAACATGGTTCTGGGACACATAATACGCTTCAAGTCAAATTTTAGCCTTTGTAACTGTACAGCTTCAGTTCAACACTGAACTTCAGCCAACGAATCTTAAAACCAGCCTGGTGTCATCAGATTATTTATCATAATGGTCTCATCTCTGTCTAACACCTGAGCTCAAGGAGGAATTTTTATTTCTTTATTTCTTCAGATTGAGTCATTTAAAACAAACCTATCTAACACTGTTTGTACTCCAGGGAGCCCTCCCACATGCTCCTCATGCAGAATCCTGTTTTACCTGTTCAAGACCAGCTCACAGATGGCTGTTCACCTTGGCATCACCTAGGAAGGTTTCTTGTGCCTGGTCCTTCTAGTGCTGGGAGCGCACACAAGCCACTTTCTCCCTGAGTAAACAGCAAAAGAACAGACAAAAGGTGTGAGGCTCTGAAGGTGACCAGGAAATGTCTGCTTTGTGGAAATTCTCTCTCCTCTCTGTGCACACATAGACATATATAGATATATACATACAAACACATATTTAGAATTATTAGCATCTTGTTGGAGAAGTAAAATACAGGTTCCTTTGCATATCCATGCAGCCCTGTCCTACCCATTGCTAGGGGACAGTCTTACATCAAACCTCCCTAACTTTCCTCCCAGATTTTCTACGTTGTACAAAGTAATCAGCAAATATTTTCATCAGACATTTCTGATGCGTCCATCTATTAGGATCAAAACACCAGCTGCATTTTAAAATTTATTTTCCTTTGTTTGGGCATGGATTTTTTTTCCTTCTCTCAGTTAATGCCAGAATTTCCAAGTCACAAGGATCTAGGACTACCCCTCATGGGTAGAAAAATAAGCAAAAGCAGCTATCTGCTTCCAAGCCTGCAATCTGTTAGAGATTTACAGTAAATAGCAAATTCAAATAAGACAAAGAATTTGGAATAGCTATTTACCAGAACAAGGAAACCAGTTTAAAACCTAAGAACTTTCTCCATATCTCCAACTCCTGTATGGAGTTGCAAATTCATTTTCAAAATGGTACTAGTGCAATCTGACTAAAGCAGTGATAATGAATCAGATGTGAATGCTGATATCCCATGGATGGCTGGGATATTGGTCACAGAAGTTTTAATTTATAACATACACTTATTTTAAAAACAGCATGTGGAGGCAGGTCGCATAAGACAGACTCACCTTCTGATTATATCTTTCCTCTGAGAAACTTCTTTTTTGTAATTTAAAATAGTCACCTTATAGCTCATAAATTCCAGTCAGCTGGGTCAACAAAAGGGACATTTCCCAGAAGTAGAAGGAAGTAGAAGTAACAAAGTGGAGTCAGTTTTGTGTCGGTGTTTCTGGCAACGCTTTGGAAACAGTCATTTTTGGAAATGTAAGAAGAAAGCAATTCATTTTCTTCTACAACACATGTAGTCTATCAATTGGCATTTAAATCATACTACAGCTCATAACTGTACAGTGTGAGATATCTGGGGTTCCATTCTTCTACTCTTTGCATCATGTATTTCTACAGACAGGTTAAGTAGTTTCCACTGCACACTTGTCTCTGGTTTTAAAAAAAGAGTTCAATGGAACATATTAATAAAGTTTGCCTTAGAATAAATCTACTCTGGTCAAATAACTTTAAAAAATTGAAGAGGAGTTTGACTTTAAATACAAGAATCAAACAATTTCAGATTTTTGACTATTTTGAAGCTGGGTAAAATATGGATCCAAACTGTGTAAACTCCCTAGCTTTTCTAACATTTTAAATGAAAATCCCAGATAAAGCTCTCATAAGCCTGGCATATACCTGACTTAGGCAAGAATCCTTATTCATTGTTTGGTTTGGAACCCTTTTGCCTCTTGGGAAATTAAACTCCTCTTTTCCCCTGCTTTCCTTCCTTCCATTTCAACATTAACATTTCTCCTTCTTCATCCTTCCTTTCTTCCCAACAGCAGCGCTTCTCCTCTGTTTCCTTTAGCAGCATTATATTCCCTTCCAGAACTCACATCTGCTCATTCCTTCTTCACTTCTTCCTTCCCTGACATCCTGCCATGAGCCTTTGCTGCCTGCTGCAGAAAACTGTTGCACAGAATTCTACACAGTGCTTTCTCTTCTACAGTGGTGGCAAAAGTGATGGTACACAAGTTCAAAGGTGACACGATTAACTTAAATCAGAATATTTTTGAAAATTAACAAAGCTGGTCAGAACACAATATTTCTGTTCCAGAGAAAAAGTGGTGAAGGGTCTTGACATTTTGAACAAAAGCAAGAAAACAAACCAGGGAACAAAGGCACACATAGAGGATAGATCTGCCTGGGAATGGGGAGCACTGATAAGGGATTTTGAAAGAGGCATCTTCTTTCTTAAGCAAGTGCCTGAGGGATAAACTGTAGTGAATTGGGCTCTTGCAGTGTCTTAGTTTTTTTTGGAGCTACTCCACTTTGTAAAGATGCTAAACTCTTTAGTTGGCCAGAGAGAGCAAGAGTGGATCTGGGTCACCTGCTAAACTGTGAGCAGTCAGTACATCTTCTCCTTTATTCAAGATAAGAAATGACATCTTTAAAATATTTTCTGTTAAATTACACAAATCTTTTGTGGAAAAATCTTTCTTTTAAAATCAGTTTCTGCAGAAATTTTCTGTTTTGATAGTTATTTTAATAGGAAAAGAAAATTCATCTCTTCCAACACTTTAAAAAGTATCTCCTAGGTTGCTGTAGTCATATGTGAGTTTAAGGTACCAGAAAACATGATCAATTAACTGTAGCAGAGCAGAGGGGCAGGATCCCCTCCCTTACCCTGCTGTCCACTCCCCTTTGGATGCAGCCCAGAACACAATTGGTGTCGCTCTCGGGGCGGCTGAAATGACACACGGACACATGGACAGTGCCTCGATTAAGGGCCAAAAGCCATTTATTAACAAAGCAGCTTCTTTTTATACACTTCTGTATGTTATCCTTCGTGTTACACAGCCATTGGCTGCTAAGTTACTACAATAGACTCACTGGCTATTATTAACTACAATATACCACCATTGGCCATCTGTAGCATAAGTGTTCAAGAATGCAGAAAAATACCAGGCACAGAAGTGTTGCTGGTTTTCTCTTTCTATTGTTTGGATTTCTTGCTTCTGTTGATAGTACATTTCAAGGGTAGAAACTAATTGTTGTTCTTCTTATGGGCTTTTCTCACGAATAGAAGATAACCATCTCCAACTTGGGATCTGTGAAGCCTTCAGACTAGCTGCAGGCCTCAACAAATTGGCTTTCTGGGCTGTGGGTGCACATCGCTCGGCCATGTCCAGCCTCTCATCCACCAGATCCCCAAGTCCTTCTTGGCAGGGCTGCTCTACATCCGTGGAGTTGGCTGCTCCTCAACTTGTGTTGATATCAGGGGTTGCCTCAAGCCAGGGCAGCACCTTGCACTTGGTTTGTTGAACCTCCTGAGGTTTGCATAGGCCCACCTCTCAAGCATCCCTTCTCTCTGGGTGGAATTCCTTCCCTCTGGATGGCATCCCTTGCCTCCAGTGTGTCAGTCAACTCCTCACACAGCTTGGGTCATTGGCAAATTTGCTGAGGGTGCCCTTGATCCCACTGTCTGTGTCAATGACAAAGACGTTAAACTTTATCTTTGTGTTAGCTTTGGGTACAGCAGTTCTTTGAAGGAGCTGTTGCATATGCTAAGGGCATCTGTCTCTCTAACTAAATTGTTACCCTGCATTTTTTTGTTGGGTCTGACATTCTGGAAAGAGCAGATAGGACATATCTTCTTCGCGAACACCAATGCTCAAGACCTGTGTAAGCAGAGTGAAAAACAAACTGTCTGCACCAGGTTCCAGCAGGGCTCTGTCATCTCCTGTTGCTAACAAAGGGATAACAATAAATTAACACACAATTTAATTTCAATGCTGGCAAAGCATGCAAAGGCAAAAAAAAATAAAATTGCCATCCGAACACTGACTTTTGTAAATCAACACCATAAATCACTCTACTTCTCGGCTGGAGAAGTGTCCTGAACTTTCCAAATCTCTCAGTGTTGAAAGTCATATCCATGTTTACACAGTTTAATCTCCAAATCCCTATCTGCATGTATTTGAATACTTAGTCCTTTCAATAGAAATAGGGTGTATTCTCGCTTAAGAACTGTTGTCATTAGAGTTCCCCTGGGTTTTCAGTAGAAAAACAGACTCCATTTGGCTTATATCTAATTTTTATCTGCTGTTGCTACCAAGATAATTGCAATACAGTTTGAAATTCACTACAGTGTGAATTACACACCACTTCTGACAGTTACATCTGGTTTTGAGCTTTTCTCTACAGTATATAGAGTATGGTGATTTCTAGCTATGCTGTCTGAAAACTGACCTCTTTCCCATTGCAAATACTTCATGTACTGGCTAAGTGAGCAGATACATGAGCAGATACATGAAAATAATATTAAATGACTGTCCCAGATGCTCAAGAAACAACAACAGCATTGTAGGATCTAGTGTTTGACCTAGGAAGGACAAGGCAAAATGGCTTTCTGAAGTTTATCATTTAAGAAGTGAAGCACATTACAGACCAGGCTTTTCCTTGGTAAGGGAACTCACCATTGCTTGCACTGCCACACTCTGATTTTAGTTTTTAAAAGAATATGAAATTTAAAATAAACGAACAAACAAAACCCTCCAATTCTTTTTTAAAGACAACCTGCCGTTTAGACAGTGAGTATCATGTCACATTTGTATTGCCTTCCATGACACAAATCAGTGATGCTGGGGATCATTCTCTGAGATGATCCATGAGAAAACCTATTCAGGAGGTTGAAATCTGAGTTTACAGTTCAGTGTAGCTGTTGTCAGAAGTTCTAAATAAAACTAGGACCATCTTCAGAAACCTATGCATTAGAGGTGCTAACCTGAACATAAATATCATCTCTTCTGAATTCCACCTGCTCAGAATTAAAGCTGTAATTTCATTTAAGCATTATATAATTATAGCTAGGTACTTTCTAGCCTGTCCTGTTTTCAGAGCCTGAAGTGCTGTTTGGAAACTGCACCATTACCCAGCAAAGCCATCCATATATCCCTGTGGTGAAAGGCATTAAGAAAACACAATGCATTATTACTAATTTACAGGGAGGACAGATTCTGCCTGTGATGCCTTCTGTGCTAAGGACTCCTCCTCTGCTTGCACAGAGCCATGCTGTGGCTCAGGAGTGGAAACAGCAGTAGTGACTGAAACATTTCCAGCTGCTGGCAGGGATGACTGAGTCGTTGCAAATGTGGTTTTCAGACATAATGTGATGGGTTAAAACATATTTTATGTTTTTCTAATTACAGCAGAGTAAAACAATCAGTTACCTGTGTGATAAGAAATGAGGAAAGCAGTAGTTGTCAAAGTAATCAGTATTAGACTTTGGGACAACAACCCAGCCACACATACTGTGAGCTTCTTTGGGAGCTCTTTGCTATTGGAGACACTTGGGCTTTCCTCAAAGGCCACACCTGTGACAGCCAGTGGTGAAAATGTGCAGAAAACGCTGCAGAAAATGCTGCACGTGACAACAGTGTAAATATTGTAGTGACTGGAGGCACTCGAGATGGCAAATCTCTTCTTTTTTCCTAAATGGCTGCCAAAATGTCCTCAAGGTGCTAGAAGTAAAGTGCTTTCAGGGCACAGAGCCAGTTCATATGAAAGGCAAATCTCTCCATTAAGTATTTAATGCTCAGAGGGACCAATACTGACAAATACTATTTGGCCATTAGACCTTCACATTTTTCCTAGTCACGAGAACCTAATGCTGCTACCCAGGGAAAAGAGCAGTATTTCAATTGCTAAGAGAAAGGTGTGGCTAAGCTGAGCTGAAGAGGTCTAGTGGGAGCAATGCATCAAAGAGCAAAGCTTTAGAGGACATCCACGTGCACGTCAGTGAGGGAGCCGTGAGTGGAGGTTTGTGCACTGCTGAACAGCTCTTCTGTGCCTCTACTACAGCAAGGCAAATAAAGGAGCATCACTCGCCAATCTTCTTGGGGAACTGATATGCCTCAGGCCTTTTCTTCTTATCATTCCACCTCTGACCCTCTACTGATGTCATCCACTTCTCTCCACAGGATATTCCCATTGTTCTCTGTAATGAAGTTATCAAGCAATTTACTGGCATGGTTCATCAGTGCTCTTCTGTCTTTCATACTGAGATTAAGACTGTAACTAAATTAGTTGAACCCCAAGACCAGTTCTGAGAACTCACCCTAGGAACGGCTCAGCTCCTCCAGCCCATGTCCCAAAGCTTTCACCAGCCAGGTGAAAATTCACCTTTTTCTTTTCCAGCTTATCTGGGTTTGGCCTGGTTCTTGCAATAGGTTTGAGCTATCTGGGTTTCAGGAAAGGCTGTTTCCTAAAGCAGGAAATTCTCACTTTAAGAAAGAAATATAATCTAGCTGCACAAGCTACTCTTGATACGATCACTAGCATTTTATTTCTTTATCACTGGGTACCTTAGCTATTCACTGGGCTCAGGGTATTGTCTGCCATTTGCAAGGCACATTGTACTGTTTGATACCATCAGACCTGCTTTTTCACACGGTATCACATTCCTGCAGTGGACATTATATTGGTCTTACAATGCCAGTGTGTTAAGCACTGAATTTTGTAGTGGTGATGGAGTACAGCAATCCCTTGTCTACAGCAGAAAATTCCTGTGATGCCTGCAGAGCTCAGGGGAGTAGATACAACCAGCTTTGACTTTGTTCCAATTTGGTAAATCTGTATGTCATATTATAAAACTCGGGAAGTTTATAGTCTCTTATTTTTCTTAGTACTTCAGTTAATTTGTGCAAGTTGTGATCATCCGTCTTGGTAGTCTGACACCATGAGTGCAGGAGTGCTAAGGAACATGCAAGATTTCAGCCCCAGGACAAGACAGGGTTTCCCAGAGGTCACTGACACCCAACAGGGAGCCCTGTGAGGTTCCTGAGGCCAAGGCATGTTGCTTTCACTCCAAGCATTGCTTTGGCCGCTTCTCTCCCTGTACAAATCTGCAGTTTGGCTTGCAAGACAGTTCAGCAGGGGGAGATATTATCAAGCTAGGCAGTGAATCAGCTAGGAACAAGCATAAATTATGTTAATAGATGGTCTTCTCAGCAACATCTCCAATATTGAGCATAAACTCTGCAAATCTTAAAAATGTAAGCAAACCACAATCTAATCATTGTTCCTGCTCGCAGGAGGCCTTCCAGGTAACGATAGAAAATACAAAACATCATTTTGAGCCAAATATGAAAATCAAGTAAACAAAACCCAAAAGGTCACAAGTCAGACATACACACAGATAGACCTTAAGCTCAGCGTGATGCTCAGAGCTTTCTGAAAGCAAATGCTAACAACAAAGCTCGGGATAGCAGTATGCAAAAGTAGGCTGACCCAATACCACGTACATCGGGAAACCACAGAGGACTGATAAGACTTAGTGTCAGAAGCGTGATAAACACATGCACAAGCCTGACAGGGCTCACCCTATCTCTGAAAGAGCAGACATAGCCTGTGAATCCCCTAGCCCTAACCTGAACTCTAGGTGTGGGCCAAATCTTGCTCCATGCATGGTTCCCGTGAAAATTTTCTCAAGGATGAAGTCATGTGGATGACTGTTCTTCACTCCTGCAGTGCTTTTGCAGTCCCACTCCCACTGCAGCTCCTAGATTTGTCACTCTCCTGGCACTAACCTAAATGCTAGTTGTTGGCTGAGCTCTGGACAATGAGCATTCGTGGTTAACCTCACCTGCTCTCATATGGGAAATGCCAAAAAAACCCAAACCAAAATACCCTGCTAGCCTTGCACAGTGAGCTTGTGGTCAGTTTTCTCCTGGTTGAATATTTTCCTTCCCAGTTGTCAAAACATTTTGAGCAAACACACTACAATACACACAGAAAATTGTAGATCCAGCTGTGGCTTGTGCTGTGTAAGATTTATGTGCTTTGCTGTTAAGAGTCAGAAAGTTATCATCTTGGTTCAGGGACACATGAGGCTTCTGGTGACTCCTGACACCAGTCTATGGAGCAGTCACATTAAGGCTAAGGGAGCAGGAGTTGGGCGGGTCCAAGAAGATCAAAATCCTGAAGAATTAAAGACTTGAGAAGAGTAGCAAGTATTCACAAGGAGAGGGAGAAGGAGTTGGGAGATTGACATTATAAACCTCAAAACTAATGATATTTCCAAAGATGGAAGATTCAGATTCAGTATTTATTTAAGTATATATACTCACTGGAAACTTTATGAAGCTATCTTCATAAAGATAAATACTCTCAATCAGCATTATTCAATAAGCTTGTGGCCTCTTAGTATACAGGCGTGTGAATCATCCAGTTTCCAGATTTTATTCCAAGTTAAGCAGAATAGAGATTTGGAAATAGATCTTTCATCTGCCCAATGACTACAAAGAGAGGAACAAACTGGCTTATGTTTGTTTAACACTTAGATTTAAGATCTTCATATACTTCATTTCTTTGTAGACATATACTGTCTTGAGAAAGCTGGAGATGGGGGAAAAACAGCTCTGTAAATCAGAACAGCTTAAAATTTCTAAGCTGTTTGGACAGCAGAAATTGAAGTCTGTGTTGGGAGGAGGTGATACCTGGCAGTGATACCTGTTTTCAGAGCAGTTAGATAGTTTTTGAATTAAACTTCTTTCTCTGCTCGTGAACTACAATGATAAAAGTTGCTGAGAAATACAGGAAGTTCTGCTTCAGGGAAAGGGAAAGCTGCACAGCATTAACATAATAGAAACAGTCAGGAAAACAAAATGCTAAACCAGGTATTCAGGTCTAAATTTAACTTAGGGAATTGTTGCTGTGTGCACGTCACTATGCACATGTTTTGTATGTGTCACATTTTCAGTTCTTGATGGCCCCACAGTTGCAGGCCTCCTTTACTTTTATTGATAAACAGTCTCTAATATTAGCAGAAGGTTTATTGTTTATCCTCATACTGTGCCTTGCTATGATATGCTCCATAACAACTCTAGAGCAGTGTTCAATGGATTTGGCATTTCCTATTACTTATCTGCTTATATCCTTGCCTTTTTAATTTAATGGTGCTTTGATGCGGACTTTCTATGCAAAAGGAATGTTCTCATTCAGTGTATCACCAACAGCAATGTTTTGCTAGAATATTATCTGCAGTCCAGGATCTGTGAAAGATTTCCATACAAGAGGAGTTACATAGCTCCAGAGAACAGCCCCATGAGTTAACACATGCAACATAACTGCAACTAAATCTTTATGGCAAGAGTGCTCCATCTAGTCCTTGTGCTCACCACTGACTGGATGTGCCCATGTAGCCTCATAACAGCCCACCTCAGAAATTTCCACAGGAGATACCGAATCCACTCACTTTTGCAAAGTACTCTTAGTAAAATTACTGCTTACTTATTACAATAATACATGTAATTTATAAATGTTACAATGGGAATGATAGATGATCAGAGCTGTATGGCAGCACATTTATGACTAAATGGGTGTTTTCTCTGTAATTCTGAGAACAAAGAGGACATATTTCTCCAAGGAAAATGGTTAATTTAAAAAGTTATTTCTTGCTGAACAATTTTGGCATACACTGCCCTTGAGACAGTTACGTAAAACTAAAATATAGATGGCTTTTATGGCAACTTTAAGGAATATAGAGTTCTCAGGAATGAGAAAGGTGCTGTGAACATGCAGATTTTTAAAAGGTCAGAAAGTAAGCAAAAAGTAATGTACGGATGTAGGTTTGGGTTTTTTCTCCTAGATGTCAGAAGAAACTCAAAAGAATAAAACCAAAAACTTTGCCTGTAGTTAATCTGCTGTAGCTGTTGTTGAGGTACCACAGAGCTTTACACAGCATTCCTACTCTCCCAAAAGACAAGCAGAAATTTTCCTTAAAAACAGCACTAAGTCAACGTCCAATACATTGAGCACTGCATCAGACTCTTATTAATTTCAAATATAGACCTAAGCCTCCTTTATTGTATTTTTTTAATTCTTAAAAATCAGAAACTCGTATTTTAACCATTTCTGAGAGAAATCAGCAGCTTATCCTTTTGATCTCTGAAAACTGGGATTGTTTTAAAGGACTAATTCCCGGGAAACTCTTTTCCATGTCTTCTTCTGCTATAATTCTGCATTTCATTTCACAGCTATAATGCTCTATTTTACAGTCTCTATAATGCTCTATTAAGCCTAAATATTTGCTGTTTTCACAGTGGAGTTATGCTTCCCATGCTCCAATCTTAGTGTTAATATTAAGGGGTAAAGGAGCCCCTACAAGGTCTTGGGTGCTTCAGAAACTCCAGGGTGTCTTGTCTCCAGAAGAGCTCTCAGAGGTCTTGTATGGTATCCCAACCCCATGCAGGCATCCCAGACAGCCTGTGCTTTCCAAAATGCCCATATCCAAGCACCTGAATTGTCTTCCAAGTATCTGGCTGCTGCTCTCCCTCAGAATCACCAAATTTTTTAATTGCCTCTATACACACTGAATGCAGATCCTCAGGTTTTCTGTGCAAAAAGGGGTAAAACTCCCCATTAATATGCCAGACCAAGTTGTCAACAAACCTAGATTTCTATTTTAATTTCCAGTTCATCCATCCTGCTTCACTGCCTGAATGTCTCTGCTTAAGTATTCCAGAACTTTTTCCCTCTCTGGGATATTCTTTCTTTTCTAACCACATAACTGAAGCACCATAATGACCAGAAGGATAAACAGGACAGTGCATACAGGTTGAAAGTTGGCTCCAACAGCACAGTGTGGCACATGGTGGTCTTGATGCAGAAGACTAACATGTTTCAGCCGCCAGTATTGGCCCCTCAACTCCTGGCTGTGCAGGCTCTGCTTTCCTGGTACCCAGGCTGCCTCGTTCCTCCTGCTGAAAATCCCTACTAATACAAGAAAAACTTTTCTCTGGTTCCTTCTGTGACTTAGATGAACCAGTTTTGTGTCCCAAAATTAAAAATTATTTTTAAAAAATAGTTTAGTGAAGGCTGGTTCCCATAGCGCTCTCAACAAAATCTGCGTAGCTTCCCAAGGAACCTTGTTGAGCAAGGACACCTCTGTAAGGTAAAAAATTCCAACAAACGAGGGCACTTGCTGCTGAAATTCAGCTTTAAGTAACCAGGGACTCGGTCTAGTGGAAGGTTCCCTGCTCATGGCAGGGGGGTTGGAATTGGATGATCTATAAGGTCCCTTACAACCCAAGCCATTCTATGATTTTTTTTTTTTTTGTTAGCATTAATCCGACTGGAATTTTCATTATTAGCACAAGAAGTGCAAATTAAGGAATTCAGGATAATGTGGGTTGGAAGGTCTGTAGGCCAACCTCTTGCTCGAGGCTGGGTCAGCTACAAAATCAGACTATGCTACTCTGGTCTTTTACAGCTGGGTCTTTGAAACTTCTGAGGATTACAAGGCTGAAATTTAATGATTTAATGGCTGGAGAAACTTGCAGATCCTGTGTTTTGATCCTGAAAGAGCCTCTAATGTTGAAATTATTATTTCTCACTTCAGATTAAGTAGGATTCTTGTACTAAATCTGCTCTTTCAGAACAATAGCAAAACCCAGCTTTGGTGACATTTGCAGCATTTTGGAGGTCATCTTTAGTAGAAAAGTTTCTAAAATATTGATGGCAGGAAGTAGGGGTCAAACATGGACTGACTCAAACATCATCACCAAATCTGAACTAAATCACAGCTTTATAATGAGATGAGCCCTTTCCCTTATAAAAAGGTCCTGTGACCAGGACAGTACTCTGAACCAGTTCATATTATCCTTCTTCTTCCAGTTCTCATCACAGTCCAGCCAGGCTGTTCTTCTCCATTTCAGTTACAGCTATTTCACACAGAGATGATACCCTTTTCCAGAGTAATCACAGTTAATTGACTGGGTTGTATAAAGACCATTGAAAAATAACAGGTTCTGAAAGCTAAAAAGTACAGGATATTTTTTTTCAGGAAATTATAACCCTGGAGAGTTTAAAGTGAGAACATTCAAGATTTCCACTTGGAAAAAAATGTGTTATGCAAAGTGCTTTGTTGCACTTGATTGGACTTCTGTTCTCTCCACACCTTTCTTTAGTTGGAATTGAGTGGCTTCATCTCCCACACAGGGAGAAAAACTAGTAGCTTCTTCTCACCTTGGTCTCATTGTTATTGAAATAACTACTTTAACAAAACAACTTTTTTCCCCCCCATTTTTGCTAACATAGCTGATGTAGATGCCTTTAATGGTAACTGCAGAACAATAATTTCTTTCCATGTTGTGCTTCAAGCTTACAAAACAAATAATATCTAAAAATTACACTTTTGAGAGGTAGCTCCTCTGCATATTTTCTTTATTGGCTAATTTTCTAGTAAACTATGGAGCTGATTTGCGTTAAAAATAATTTTTTCCTTTACAAGGTTATTTTTGTCCCAGTCAAGTTCCTGAATCTGGTTCAACATGAAGCCTCATGAACTGTGAGGGCAGCCATAAGGTAAAAGCGACAGTGAAGGGTGAATGAAGAGCAAGAAACCTTTAATTAACACTGCCACAGAAAGTGTCCACCGATCTACAACCTCAAGAGTGCTAAAGCCCATTAGAGATTCATTATACAAAGATTGGAAATTAAAAATTAATGTTGTGGGATCCATAAAAGCAGAATATTTTAGGAATGTTTCCCGTACTTCCTCTAACTCTCCAAAATAACTAATGCCTCCACAGTAACCCACAGTAAAATAGAATTAAAAGGACATTCAGAGAATGTTTCAGAACATGTTTCAGAGATGCCACAAGAGTGATATAATTTTACCTTTCAGTATTCATCCAGCCAAAGACACAAACCCATTCTAAAGCCAAAGTGAGGGGTATGAGCGGTTCCATTGGGCTTGGATGCCTGCTTGGATTAGATGGAAACAGTGAACTGGGGATAGATGACAAAGGCGATTTTTTTCAGGAGCAAAGGTTGCAAGAAGACCAGGTTGAAATGGAAGCTTTGAAAATGAACCTTATGGGGGAGATACAGAATTCATAAAAAGGATGGGTTGCCTGTATTTTTGTTGATGCTAAATTCTGAATGTTAGAGTCCACCACTCAAGCTCAATCTTCCAACACACCTTTGGATTCTTGCTGAGCAATGCCTCTGCTTATGCCATCCCAACATATGTTCTTCAGGCCTGCTAGACTTGTCAGTGTGGAGCTGGAGAAATTATCTTTGAGACTGTTTTGTTATAACCTATTACTAGATAAAAATACTGCTTTTCCTCACAAATAGACATTGTCCTGCAACCAAATCCTCCAAAGCTGTTAAAATAAAACTTACCTTTCTTGACCAGCAAATACCTGTCTGATGGTCACAAATGAGGCAGTTTAGGGGACATCCTACAGCCTCCTGACAACTTGCTGAATCTATCAGGTTTACCCTCCAAGCTCCTGAGGGCAGCCGTGGTACTTACACAGCGTCAGCAGGACTTCCAGGCTTCCTTGCGCAGACCACACTGTGGAAGACCTCCCTTACCTACAGCAGCTTTTAAACTCCTGCTATTTCCCATTTCAGTCACAGCAGATCAGTCAGGCAGATACCCTTTTTTCCTCGCATGGCTCTGGCAGCTCCTGTGTTACATTTACTGTAGCTTTTGCATCAGCATGAAGAAGCAAGGCTGCCTAGTAAATCGGAACCACCAAGGGACACTTGGCTGTCCAAGTTGGGCTCAGAGATGTTCAAAACAAACTCACACACAAAATACAAAGCATTAAAGTGTCACGGTGACCTCTTGGCCTGCCCGGATGGCCAGAGGGCAACAGTGAATTCCAGCAAAAGAGTGGGTCGCTGGACACCGAGCCAGTGAGCTCACGATGCAGCGTGCGGCAGGGAGGAGGCAAAGGAGGAGAAGGACTCTTTGTGGCCAAGCGCAGTCCGAGTTTATTCTCCCTCAAAGGGGAACAGACAATAAGAGACCATGCCAGCACAAGAGCCAAAGAATAGTGTGACATGAGGTTTTATAGCCCGGCTAGCAGGGGGAGGAGAAAGGGGAGGAACAAGGATTCTACCAATTGGGGAATGATAAGGGGTGACATACAGCCAATAAAAACACTTAAGGGGAGGGTACAGTTTAAAACGACCAATGAACTGCCGAAGAACACAGAACTTTCTAGAAGGAACATACATATGGAACAGGGGTAATACATAAACATGAAGGAATTAACCAATGGGGAAACAAGGGCTCCGGGCTCTTCTAAAAGGAGGGCAGGTGCGACAACTGACAGGCATACCGTGGGTTGGGCTTTTAGACTGGGGCTACACTCACAGTCTCCTCTCTATCCCCGCCCTCTGGGTCGCTGTCCTCGGCGGGGAAATCAACCCAATCTATTTTATTTATTCTCATAGAGAAGTCAGCGTCGCACACTGCCACATTAAAGCAGGCTGGGCTCTGCACAGAAACAGACAGTCAGAGGAGAGGCGGGGGCAGCCCTTACTTGTTTCTTTCTGTAGCTAATGTGTCTTCTAAAAATCACCATGTCAGAAGTCAGCCAGTGCCTCTCTCAGTTTGCAGCCACTCATTCAAACCCATATTTTTTCTCCCAGCTTTTCCTCTCCTCTGTGCCACTGACACCCAGCTGTACGCACATATGTAGGTATGTATGGCAAGCCAGCTGTATGTATCCGAAAACACTTTTGGCCACTGACAGCACATAAAACAAACCAGGTAATTGTAAAATTTTGCTAAGGATGCTCCAGACTGGGTGTCATACCTATCCTTCATATGGCCTTGCTGAGAAAGCCCTGAAATAAATGGAAAATTAAGCTGCTTTCTAGGCAACTTTCATCATGGATGATCATCACTTGGAGAAGACTAGTGAGGCCTTGGGCGCACTCTAACCTTTGTCCTTGCAAATTAGACTGTGTAGGAAAACATCAGGACTGTGTACCTATGCTTTTTAATATTCTCTCTTTTGCTCCAGCAAACCACATTATAGCAGTTAACATCATAAAAGCATTTATCTGTTTTAGGCTCCACCTCTTGTCTCTGAGGTCTAAATTAGTAAGTTTAATAACACGACAATCTCAGAATATACTAATTACAAATTTCACACCTTGTTTCTGCAAAACGTGTAATCAGCAAAGTCTCAACAGGCGTAAAATATGCATTACAAAATCCCTCTCTTACTCCCACAGAGTAGATTACTACAGGTTACATAGAAATAATCTGAATTCTTATTACACATTTCAGAACTTGTCCTTGTATAAGACAGGACTGAGACCATCATGAGACATTTAGTTATTCATTGTATCTTAGCATACAGAAAATGTTTAGCATAGTACAAGGAAAGATTAACACTGGTGGCATTACTAATAAAGTCATGAGTTCAGTAGCTGTAGAGCTTCATTCAGACCCAAAACAGATGGTGAAAATCATTCACCTGAAGCAGCATATCCCATTTGGGGAGTAAAGCTGTGCTGGAGCTTGCACTAATCCAGTAGCAGTATTAAATGAGCTCTGACCTTTTTCCCCCTGTCATTCCATTCCTTAGCTCATATCTCTTGATCCTTAGAGGACTTTTTCTTCCAATTCATCACATTCCCCTTCTTTTCTTTCAAGAACTTCCATAGGCCCCAGCATGCATGGCTGTAGCATGGGGACTTTCCCTCCACATTCTATTAACCACTCTTCTGGATTCTAGGTGTTATCCTTGGCTTGCTGATTAACTCATGCCTTTCTTCTGGAGTGCTCCCTCCAGTGCAGTATGTGTGAGTCAGTCCTTGAACAGCAAGACATCCCATGAGTTTGCCAAGAGATACCAAGGTGCCCAAGTGACTCTGCCCAGCCCTCAGAGTTTCAGGCTATGGCACTGGTGACCACCACCTTTTTGGAGTCCTTCTCTACCTGCTTGCAATGACAACACAACAGCTGATTAACCCCCCTCTTCCCAGTCCCTCTGCAGGGGTTCTTCACTTGCAGCATTGGCAGGATCTGGCCAACACCCAAAGTATCCCCCATGACCCGACCCCAAAGCCTTCCGCCTTGGTGAGGGCTGGCTGCCACCAGCACTGGCCAGGCCTCGCCTGCCTCCCACACAGGGCACCCTGAAGCCCCCTCCTGTCAAAACCTTGTCATTTGTTCCCAATGCTATTAGCAAAAAATACTCTAGAACAACACGAGATAATGACTGACAGCGAGTTTTATAGACTGTCAAGGAGGAGGTAACTCACAACAGGAGGTGAACTCCATCAGGTTCAAATTCAGCCCCTGCAGGAGTCCCTCATAATCAGTAATGATAGAATACTTCAGCTGGGCAGTATTTCAATCAAAACTGTCACATAAAATCTTATTGAAAGTCCCTGCTGATACATTAGGCTTGTCTTGCATTGCACAGGAAGTATTTGTAGAGAATGTGTGAAAGGATCACATTTATTTTCACCAAAATATGACAAGAAAACAGCAAATCACTGCCTTCTCTAAGCTGTGGCTTTGTCAATCATAATTTATTCAGCAATCACCCTAAACATCAGGGTTTGTAAATTGATAATTAGTACATTTTACCTTGTTCACTCCCCCATTTCTAGCAATGCATTGTGGAAGGACTTGAGCTAAGGACCAAGGAGGCAGGCTGCCAGAAGCCCCATGTCGTGGACTTGGTGACATGCTAACTAGCCCCTGCACGCTGTTCCTAGACCACAGTAATATGATATAATTAACTTATTTTAAAGTATTCTAGGTCTTTCCCTTCTAAAACCAAAACCTAAAAGAGATTAATTGCAGAGAAAATACAGATAAATCAATAGGCAGTTTTGGAGCTGCTATTTGCTGTAAATTAAATTCTGCAAATTAATGTAATGAGGGAAAATCACAGAAAAAGCTAACATGGCCTTTACGACCACTCTCTTAATTACCAATGTTCATCTTATTAAATATGTGCATACATCTGTCGCACGCGGACACGAAGGGACACACAGACACCACTTCTGAAAGAGAGAGGAAGCCCCAAAAGCCCCCCGCAGAGGGAGGCTTCTTTATTTTTATACACTTTTAGAAAGCTTCACTGATTGGAAAAGGACAATTACCACCCTTCAACTACATAGGTCAAAGGAGAGATCAATCAAGTTTCTCCCCCTTAGGAGAAGGAATGAAAACTTCTTGGCAGTTAAACATAACATGGCTTATGTTTACAGAAAGAGTGTGAGAACTTTTAGCTACAGAATTAAAAACATTGAAAAGCTGTGAACAGCAAGGCAACATACATCCAACCTCAAAGCGTAAAATAATGCACTTACAATTTATTTTTTTTCTGCTGGTTCACAGCCTATTACCAGCAGAAGAAAGAATTTCTGATAATCACATCAAGCAACAGAACTTCTCTATTCTCAGATTACCTCTTTTTGGCCATCCATTAGTATTTCACTTCCCACGTGTTTTTACAGTGAAAAGTGCCAGCGTAGAAAGAAAGGGAGACTTGAAACTGCTGTTTGCAATTCATTAGTGGCATCTCTCACAGCCACCCAAGTTGGGTTTTGAGATATTTAAGTGCTACAGTGTAACACAAAGTACAAATGACCTCCATTTTTCATCAATTCTGCAACCAATAGCCAAATTTCTGTATGCGTATTAAGCACTCACAGTTACCAGCCAACAATTCCAGCAACCACAATACAAATGAGAACCCCTCCATCCTCTCAGGAATTGCAAGTGTGTCCCTTTTCACTGCTAAGTTACCAATTGAATAGGACAAAAGTCTTGATTAAAAATACATTTGAAAATCATGCAATCAAATGATAATATAAACAGTGGTTATTATAAAGACCTGGAAAACGGCAAACAGTATTTCTGTGACTCAGTCCAGGGAATTATATGATATACAGATCTGGGAAGCCAATCCTGCGTTTGAATAATATCTCAGCATTCATTATCCAAGAGCACAACAAGAAAACACAGTTAACATTTTATCAGTAGTGACTGATGCTGCACACTCAACTTCTGTTTGGTTTCAGTAACATTCAAGTACACATCTGACATTTCTGCCTGTAAATAGCTCCCTGTAAGATCCCAGGTTGTTCTGACCTGTAGAATGTTTAGAGCATTCTGGTTTCAGACCATGCCCTTGCACCCAAGCTGGCTGACTGCAGCCTGACTTCAGACAGGTCCTGGCTTATTTGAAAGAGACTAACGCAGAGACAGAAATACGCAGACAATTTCAGTGAGAAGCTGAGAAAGGCACGCTGCTGGCAAACGCTGATCCCGCAGCATTCCCAATGCAAACTAGAGCTGCAAACTAAATGTCTGTTTATAGTACAGTCATAACATTTGGGAAAATATATGGTGTTCTTCAGAGAGGAAGCACCACTGAATTCCACTCAATTCTTGCTCTGCAGGGAAGGGTGTAAAATGTTGCTGGATGTGGCACAGAACTAGCGGCTTTACCATGAGCAACCTGAGACACAAGGTACACCTGTCCTTTAGGAGACCATCGCTAATGAAATAAAAATATAAGAAGACAAACTAATGATGAACATCCTCAAAGAATGGACAAAGACTTGCCACAGCTTGGTTCTAGTGAACAAAGGCTGGCAAATGTTCTCTTCACTTAACCCATTCATAACGATGTCTGTTGTTGCTACATCCCATCTGTTTCACGTGCCTAAAATTGGTCCAGGCAGTCCATAGCAATGCTGTCTGTGAAACATTCCACAGACATGCTCAGTGTCTATCAACCCAGTGTCTAAACAACCCAGGGAGATGCAAGCCTGTTCAAAAGCTGTGCTTCTAGGACATTAGGAAAAGCAGAGACAGCTTTTCTTATTGTGTCTTTTGCAGCAATGAGCTAGATGTAGCAATCTCATGTCACCCATTTTTCTCTTCACAGAAATGGTTTCCATCACTACTGAAAATGGTACACAGCTGTACAACACAACCACCCAGGAGCTCAGAGTCAGTCCAGCAAATTTCCACAATAACTCAGGAATGCATTACATAGATCAATATGAATGTGTCAGTGCAGATGTATGGAAATGGCTACAGGATTTTCAGCCTCCATTCCTCTGGTTTATATTTATCCTGGGATCAATAGAAAATTCCTTTGTGCTCACTGTCCTATGTTTCCACAAGAGTAAATGCACAGTGGCTGAAATTTACCTAGCAAACACAGCATTTGCTGACCTGATGTTGGTCTGTACTTTACCTTTCTGGGCCATTAATATTTCTAATAATTTTCAGTGGCCTTTTGGCCTGTTTCTCTGTAAAGCCATCAACATTATGAGTCACATGAACTTATATTCTAGCATTTATTTCCTGACACTAGTGAGCATTGACCGCTACCTGGCGTTGGTGAAAACCATGTCTCTTGGACGGATGAGACGAACCATCTGTGCCAAATGGAACTGCTTTGTAATCTGGACATGTGCATTGCTCATGTGTTCACCTACAACAGTATTTCGAAATTTGCGCTATATTGAAAAATACAACATCACAGCCTGTGTTCTTCTTTACCCAGCCAGCTACTGGGAGCCCACAAACAACTGCTTGCTGAATATTGTGGGGTTTCTGATCCCACTCTGTGTAATTTCCTATTGCACCGTGCAAATCCTCAAAGCCTTACGAAGCAGTGAGCTACGAAAGATGAAGGTAGTCCAGACAGAGAGGAGAGCCACCATGCTGGTCCTTGCTGTGCTCTTGCTGTTCATCATTTGCTGGCTTCCGTTCCAGATCAGCACATTCATCGACACAATCCGTTACTTCTCACCCACTCTCAAGTGCCTGGAAGACATCAATGACATACTGACCCAGATAGCCACGTACTGTTTCTTTAGCAACAGCTGCCTGAACCCAGTCTTGTATGTCATTGTTGGGAAAAACTTCCAGAAGAAGGCTGTGGAATTCTACAAACACTTGTTCACAAAGAGGTGCAGAAAATTACAGTCTGTGCAGATGGAAAACTCTCTGGACACTTTAAAAACTTCTATTTCAAGCGAATACTCAAGGAAGAAGTCTATTTTGTCCTTACCCCAATAGCATAATTTTAGGAAATCCTTACAGGAAAAAAGCCTTCTAACATATCAGCCTCTGCTCCTATCCATCTGCTACAAGTCCACAGAGCAAACATGTGGTAGTGTTCATTATGTGAGGGAAAACAATGGCTTGATCTTAATGGAAATTCCATGAAGAGACCTGCTTCTAATGTTATTGGACATTTTTCATGGCTGAATCCTGTTTTGTAGCTTACTTACATTTTCGTGGCTGAATAATATTTGGCACATGTATCATTTGGAATGCTTGCCTTTCTGAGATGTACATACAATTCTCTGAACAGAGCCTCAGTACAGAAGCTATTGTCAGGATTGTACAGGTACTTATGGTACCCATAGTAGTGTCTTAGATAAGATTTTTGATCTGGGAGGGGCTTGTATTTGAGTAAGTTCTGTTAAGTGAATCCATTTTTAGATGTGTCCATCTTTTGGGTTTTTAATTTCTCTCTTCAGTCATCCGAAACTCTCTGATTTTTTCGCTGACAAGCAGTGCCTTTTTGCAAGTGCTCCGGTTAGCTACAGATTTACATGAGCAAGTGTGTATGGAAAGTAGCTGGAAAAAAGGTAAAGCAGTAGTGGAAGGGAAGCTACACCCAGCTGCATGAAGTTAGCTGAGTTTTGTCCATAGAAGATTCTTTACCCCTTCTACCTTGGAGTGAAAGTATTCACTTACTCCTTTTGAGTGAGCCAATGCTATTTACACTCACACTTATATTTCAGCTCAGATACTTGGGTTTTTAGTATTCACAAAGCATAATTAATTTTTTTTAATGGATATATAAAAGCTCAGCACAACTGGTATAATCTCACAACCAGAAGAAACTGAGAATATGAAGGAGAGCATCACCTAACTACATTAGAAATCTAACTGAAGATAACAGGGGTCTTGAAAGTTCAGAGTATTCAAGAACGGCCTCTTCAGATTCAGTAAGATCAGTAAGATCTAAATTTTATTTGTAGAGTTAATTGGTGGGGTTTTAATACAAGACAGCTTTTCCCCAATTAGACTGTATTTTTGATCTAAGTTGATTATACACATGAGAAAACTCATAGTGTACTGAATTGTCTGTGTGAACTTTAACCTATAGGAACCTTGATCAAAATGGAGTGCAAAATTATCTAATATATGCTGAAACTAGCAATCTTTGTTCTTTTCAAAGCACTTAAGGTTACACCTTTTAAAGCCACCAAGGGAAATGGAGTTCGGTGACATAAGTAAACTCAGACTGCAACTACATGGCCTTTATTCATTTGAGCTTGAATGGAGCAATAAAGTTCATTTAAGATGGGAAATTCATATTAAACCTTCAAATAACCACAAAATAGAAGAGTGCAGATGTGATTTAAAGACTATGGGATTTATATCACTGTATATGATTTATAGGCAATTTCCACAGTTTTTCTTTGATAATCCAGTATAATCCTATGTCATAAATACTTCTATTGCTCATCCTTTTCATTGTCTGAAGCAACGGGGACAACTATAACAAAGCACTGCAAGGCTTTCTGTTATATCCAGTGTTGTCATATTGTCTCATCCATGAGCACACTGTTCATGCAACCATTACACAAAAGGAACTGCACACAGAGATTATTGAGGCAACAGAAGTTATTTCTGAGTATTTGGTACTGAGAAGTAAAATATAAACATGTTATTATGTTAATATTGCATTAATTTAAAGAATGTAAATATATGGGCACATTTTTTGCTATGCAGTAAGCACGTACAAAAGAAAATAAAGTACTTTGATAAATAAGATTTCCTGGCATTTTCTTCTCTAGCCTGTATCCCGTTACTAAGGAGTGATTTGTCAGAAGTTCAACTGTTCCAGCTACTTACTTCACTTCCCATTACACCAAAGGAAAGTGAGCTGAAACAACAGAATTTTAGCTGCTTTGAGATCTTTTTTTCAGGGCCCATTTCTGAGTGGTGCTAACCATCTTCAGTCCCTTTGGAAGTTAAAATCTGAATTAAGGCAGCTAAGGGTACTGAAATATTTTTGGTAGCTTTTCTCTGCCTGCTGATAGCTCAAGGTCCCGTGCAGACACGAGCAACAATGGAAAGCCCCTGCAGCAGCTTCTGCACGTCACAGAACAGAGAGTGTCAGCTCACAGACTGTTTAATTCACTTTTTACTGACTTTTCAATGTGATGACACATTTGTGGTATTCACATGCACCATTTATACAGGCAACAGAAAAACCCCAAGAAATAAAGTGTAACACACAAGCAACATCTGACCTACTGACAGTTTCCAGTCACATTTGGCTTGGTTCTGTTCTCAAAGAAACATGACAAAATACGAGAATAATTTTTGGTAAAATGAGGTCAGACTTTCTCCCGAGAATTTTAGAGCTGAAGATGCCAAACAGTAATCATATCTTTTTATTCCTCTTCATCCTGTCCCCATCTTACATCTGCTCCCATCTTCTCTTTTACCTGAGGCTGCTACAAATGTTATCAAGACTTTTGCCATGCAAACGCCTGACTCCCCATTCATCCTGACAGAGGTGGGGACCATCGCCAGAGGAATGGCAAGAATATCAACAGTCAGATGATATTTCTGTCCTTCATCACTTACAGGCAGGAATAATTCTCATTTCTCCACTCTCTCATTTTTCAAGTGGATTATTGGCTTCACTTGAACTGAAAAATTAACAGTTTAAAAGCTGTTACACAAGCAACTGGTGCTTGCTGTGCACAGGAGACAGTTGCTCTTTTTTAGACAGGGTTCCAGTGGAGAAGTTAGAATCTTGGTTCAGGTCTCCCAAATCCCTAAGCAGTCTTTAGCCATTGAATCATCCTTCCACTCCATTCTTCCATTAGTACACTGCTGGTTTTCCAACCTATATTGGTTGGAAATTCATATTTTGCTGCTTCAAGCTCTGTAAACTGTAGTTAGTAGGGCTTGGTTATTACCACACTGTGGTGGTACCAGGATCATTCTTTGGGGATTGTAAATAACTGCACCAGAGTTTAAGCTCTCCTTAGCAGCCACTATAGTAGATGTGAAAAAATCCAGCTAAGCTGAACAAAGAGTTTTATATCAAAAGGTTGTATCAAAAACTTTTTCTGCTGTTCCAGAACAGATGCACAGTTATAGCAGACAACTAAGCTGATTTGCACACCATTTCAATAAAGAAAATCAAACTGTTTAGACATGCTGATCCAAAAAGAAAATTTGCCCCAAACATTAAAGGTTCCAGCTGTCTTAAGAGGAAGATTTTTAACAGCTGAACTGGACCAAGAGGCAGAACTCTGGACACCTTTGGGATTTTTGACATTTGTCTACCTTTTAATGTGTGTAATAATCAAGCAACGAGTCTTACCTCTAAGTTCAACGTGTTTGTTTAATCACTCTGATCAGAGAGGCTCAGTTAGGATTTGTAAATTCTTATGCAGCTCTAGAGAATGTTTACTTTCTGCAGGAAAGTTTGCCTAGACAGTGTGACTGAAGATCATGTAAGCTTAAAACGCAAACCAGCATGCTGTGAGTATCCTGAGCTGAAGGTGCCAAGAGACAGATAAGTCTCTTACAGGAAAAAACTTTAACTATTGACCCTTATAGATGTTTTCAAACTAATCCTTCACATTCCTTCAATTCATGGTCCATTACATCTGTGCAAACTGTAAATGTTACCAGATTTTTATATACTTTCTATAGGTTGAAATGAAGAATGAAGTTGTAAAGAAATAATAAATTAAATTCCCTTTCCACATGAAGTTACAGCTTCTTCTGTAGACTTGTTCTAAGATCTTTAAATGCTGGAGCTACTGCAGTGCCTGTTCATTTCACTATATCTAAAAAATGCATAGACTTCCAATTTTGAATCTCTCTCCATCACTGAAAAATGTTCCAAATATAGCAATGAAAAACAACAGAAAATAAGGAACTAGATTTACAAAGAGGAGTTGGATTTGCAAAACCAGTATTTTGATCCCATTTTGATGTGACAACTTTTGTAAGACTATGTTATTTATCACATAAATTTTAGACACAGCTGCAGTCTTTTATTCAGTCTGTGAGTAAATGTGGAACTTGGCAGCTCCTAGAGATTCATGTCCAAGCAAGGACAAATTCCAAGCTTCTTGTTATTGCTCAAATCTTCCTCATTGTGGAAAAAGTAACTTAAACACCGACATGCAGTAGTGTAAGCAAAGAAGAGGCTGTGGAAAGTCTGTGACGATGATCTCCTGTCATATTGCATTTACCTTCATGAGTCAGTGTGAGATGGGTTGTTTCAAGATTTTCCTCCTGTGATTTATTAGGATTCCTTTCGTAATGTGTAATTCAAAAATTACACATTTTCTTTCAAGTCGTTGCCAAAATAAAAATTTTACAAGATGTTAAAAAAAGCCCCAAACATTAAACCTTGAGCCATTTAGAGTTTTCTCCATTGTGATAGTGTTAACTGGAACATTTTTCATTTTTCAGTTTTATCACTGCTTGCATAACTAACTTATTATCTTTTAATTAATAAAAATTTGGAATAAAAGTATTATTCACAATAGGGAAGTTCATAATAAGGTATCACCATTCAGCTTCCCCTGCCTTTTCATTTTAACTTACTTCTCAATCAAGAATGGACACAATGGAATAAGAATTGAGAGAGATGGTGCATGCATTGGTTAAGTAGCCAGTGCGAAGAATATTTTCCTATAAGTAAATAGCTTTCCAGTACCTTGACAATTTCTCGTTGTTTTTTTTTAAAAAAAGATTGAAAACCCATATTGTTTGCATGAATATACTTAAGAGAGATTTTAATTTAAAGTCTTAGATGCAATAGATACTATCTTTTTCTAATATTCCTCTAATCAGAGGACAATCAGAATGAAAAAGATAAAAATAATTTATAAACAATCACTCTCAGGCTTCATGGTACCAACAAGCAACCAAAAAAAAAAGAAGCTTATTTGGGTGAAAGCCTGAGAAAATACAGGAGTCATCATGCGCTACTGAGAAGTAATATTCACAGAGATTCATGCCCTGGACACCTGCAGTGGGGTGCAAGAAGCAATGCTTTTCACAAACAGTGGAAATGGGGTTTACCAAGGTTCATGTTGCAGCAGCCATTCCCACCTATCTGTAGTGCTTTACCCCCAGCTCCTTGGCATGGTTTCCCCTCAAGGCTAGCAGGAAAAGGAGCTCCCACCACAACAAGAACCTAGCTCTAAGTTTCTCCCTGCGCTCACTGGCACTGAGAAGGCAACTCAGAGCTGTTAATGAAGTTATTATTGCTACAGACATAGTTATTCACACAAAGGAACTTTTAATTGCCAAGGACAATTTGAAAGCTTTCTTTAGAGGTCACAGGATGACAAGAGTCATGACATATGGCTTGTATTATTTCACAATCAGAATGAAATATTTCACATCTTGAACTTTGCTACAGCTGACATGTGGGGAAGTTAAAAAAAATCCTGGGGCTTTCTTCCAAACTGTAACATCACACTCATGGTGTATGGCCAACAAAACACTCAGGACAGCCCTCAGTCACTCAGTTGTGCCTCAGGATGCATCTTTGAATTCTCTCGGTAACCTCTCTACTGCTGTTTATCAACTGTTTCCAAATTTGAAACTTTGCCTGAATTGCCAGGAAGGAAAAGGAGTAAGTATGCCTATCATTTTTAATGTATTTTCTTCATTAAAATCATTTCTATATTTTATCTCAAAAATAATCTTTTGTTCTGATCTGTGCAGTCTAGTAAGACTTTCCCTTTCTCTTTCACCAGGAAAGTAATTCTGAAAGTCAGTATTAGTTTATGGGTAAAGCCATGATCCATTTTACCAAATTGCTCTAACTTGTCAATGAGTATTAATAGTAAAAAGGGTGATAGATGCACCGTGCATGGAAATTCATCAGAAATCAGTTCAAAGTAAGAAAAATATGTCATCATTTGTATAAAAAGTGACTGGAATGTGTTAAGTACAGAAATTGAAAACCACTCACATTGCTAATTGTCCATTAGCACTATATACTTGAATACTTACAGAAATTACTGAAAACAAAGTGCATTTTCTGCCAAGAGAACATTTGGAGCTCTGAATCTATAAAAGGCTTGTGGCTTGTGGTAGTGCTCAGACACTGACTAGTAGACTCTGAAGAAATTTTCGAAATGAAAAAGTCTGCAGAATCCTCAGGTACCATTTCTAGCTGAAAAAGAATTCATATTTAGCTGAGACTAAACTCTAAGTTGCAATGAAAAATAAAGCTTACTGGTGTTTTTAGCTAAGGCCATCATGAATAAATTTTTGGCTCCTGCTGAGAGATCACATCTGAAGTGTGCAGAGTGACTGGCATAAGCTGATAGCAAGAAGTCATCAGGAAAAGGATAAGCAAGGACAATAAGCACTTCTTTTTCTTCTATATTTAGTAAAAGAAATAATTCTGTTTAGGTTTAACTGTTATCTTTCTTCTACATTATTTTTGAAATATAAAGTTACAGGTTTTTTGCCATTGCTCTCATGCCTTAGCCAGCCTCCTGCTATAACAGCGTTAGATTTCTGCTGTCTCATGAAAAACCTCTTCAATGCTAATCAGCCATTAATTTGCTATATATTTTATCTGTAGTTTTAGATCTTCTCAAATTATCTTAGTTTGCATGAGATGTCTGTGAACTAGGTAACATTCAGATTGTTCTGAGAGAAATCCAGGGAGCTATGTTAACTTGAGTTGTAGCTCAGTTCCCCATCGAGACTGCCAGCTTGAGTGAGTTTGTGAGCTCAGATACAACTTTGCTGCTCACCTAATTCTGCAGTGCTGGAAAATGTTCTGTGCATTAGTACGAGATAGCCTGATGTGGAATATTAGTATGTAACTTATTCCTAGAGGTATCCAGGAGATAAGTGTTGCAAGCTGCTCATATAGAGATATCACTGAGGTTGTACCTATATGTAAAAGAGATGAATGATTGTCTTAAATTCTCTCTTCAGAGACTCCATCCTTAGCTGTCTCCTTGGTGTAAAATACAGAAGCTGAAAGTGCGGAGTCAAATAGCTGCAGCAGAAAGCTCACATTTAGAATGACTGATTGCAAAATATTGGCTTTTTCAAATACATTCTTTTTTATGACTGACATGCTCCACTTGCATTTGAAATACTGAAATGTCAGATGGCAGCACAGGCTCAATAATAACTTGCCTACCATAATGATTCTGAGACTGAATGCCAGTGAAAAGCAGGATCTAGGCACTATCATCAAGCATGTCAGCACCAGAAGAATGAAGCGGGAGGCAGCCCTGACAATGGATCTCTGACAGAAAATCCAGTGGATTTTCATGGGAGGATGAGGTTTTACCCATGTTCTAACTCCTGCACAATCTCACATGGAGTTACCGGAAAGAAATAAAGGTGTTGCCAATGCTGTGATGGACTAAACACTTTGGAGTCTGGGACAGCCTCTCTCCAGCTGAACTCAAATGAAATTTTTGAACTGGAGAAGAATGCTGTAAATTTAGAGCTGGAGAGGCCTTCCCTCCAGGCAAGATTTTTAGCATAATATTTTGGAGGAGTCTATGTTTTATCATTCCAACTGCTGACATTTGAAGGCAATAAGATGTCTAATCTAACAGCAATTTTGAACCCAAAGTTCAGGGTGGGAGGAACTGAGAAGGAACAAAAGAATGCAAACTTCAGGCAGCAAGTGGTTTATACAGAGAGTGAGCAGCTTTCCCAGTTCTGGGAAACAGGCAGGATCCTGCTTCAGCAGGATAACAGAATATAATAATATATTAATGTATATATAATACAGTATATAATACAGTAGTATAATAATGTACATAGCACATTAAATAAGAGTAAGAGAAAGGGCAGGGAAGGGTGCAAAGCTGGCTTTGTGTCACCAGCTTGACTCCCGCTACTCTCAGGGAGACGGAATTCTCCCATATCTGTGTCTGTCATCAGTTTGGAGGAGACATACAGAACTACTTACTCTAGTTCGGCACTTTCCTTCCTCTGTGCCACTATAAACAATGGAAGCAAGGAGAGGAAACTTCACAGGATGTAGAGGAAGTTCTATCCTTGCTAATACCGGGGAAATTTCTCACTGTTGCACATATCAAGTATGGATTGATCTAGCCTGCATTAATCAGTAAGGACTAGCATTTGCAGCAGTTAAATGTTTGTAACACCACTCATGAGAGGCAACTTTTGCATTTTTATTCTCCTTTTTTGCAGTCATTTTCTCTCATTTCAAAGACGTCTCCTGTTCACTTCAGAGTTTTTTTCAAAAATGACTGAAACTCCTCTACTGGATATTCCTTCCTCAAACCAGAGTGAAAACCAGAGCAACTCAACTGTTTGCCCAGAACTGGAAGAGTGGTGGGACATCGTGTACTACATAGTACCCAAGTACATCAACACTGTCTGCGTTGTTGGTATGCTTGGAAATGTATTTGTTATCTTAATTTATTCACTGCACAAGGGCGCCCTGAAGACAGCTGAAATCTACCTTACAAACCTAGCTGTTGCTGATCTTATCTTCCTCATGTGCCTCCCCTTCTGGGCTGAGAACATCAACAATGAGTTTAACTGGCCGTTTGGCAGTTTCCTGTGCCGCAGCATCAGCGCGTCCATCTCCTTGAACATGTACACCAGCATCTACTTGCTCGTGGCCGTCAGCGTGGATCGCTATTTGACTTTTGTCCATACCTTGAACCACAGAGAGATATGGAGCAAAACTATGACCAGGGGGATCTGCTTGCTCATCTGGTTCTTTTGCATCCTTCTCAGCATCCCAGCTTTCATGTTCAGGACTGTGCAAGACTTTCCCCAGTGGAACATTTCAGCGTGCACTTTGGACTTCCCCACCTCATCGTGGGAAACAGCTGAAAGCCTGGTACGCAACATAGTGGGGTTTCTGTTGCCATCCACAGCAATCATCTTCCTCAATTTCTCCACCATTAGGTCCCTACAAAAAACAGCAAGAGAACGAAGAACACTCAGAGCAAAGGGTTGCAAGAGGCACAAAGGCACAAAGGCAACCAGGCTAATCTTCACCGTGGTACTGATGTTTCTTTGCTGCTGGACTCCTCACCATTTTTTTTTATTCCTTGATACATTATTCCGCACAAAAGTGATCGAAGGCTGCTTCTGGGGGGAGCTGATCAACTTTGGGGAGCAGTTTGCTTATATGCTGGCTACCACCAACAGCTGCGTTAACCCTGTGATTTATGTCTTTGTTGGGAAATACTTCAGGCAAAAGGCTTTAGAAGTTTTTTCACAGTTTATTCCCTGTGGATTTCCTTTGAGATGGGTATCTTTCAAAGAAATGTCTTCGAGTTTCAACATGTTTCCAGTCAGGAGTAGTTTAACATAATGGTTCTGAGTTCCATCTTCATTTTGATATTACAACTTATTTTATGCCATTGCAAATGGCATTAAAAATTAATATGAAATGCACTGATCTGGCCTTCACAGAATAAGCTAATTATCTATTAAAGTAAATTACTTGATTGATTGCTTATTTGTTCTCAGGTTTGCTTTTCTATTTCTGTGTTACCCATCCAAATGCATAACATGTGATACAAGAATTTTATACCAAATGATCTAACCTGTCTTACCTATTAACAGTGGCTTGAGAGAAAAACTTTTTTACAAAATATCAGCAATCTGGTTTCTTTGCAGAAAACCATAAGCCACCTGAATATTTTGCTGCATTCTATCTGTGATGACAGCTACCATACCACCTATAACACTATTCATAAAATTGCAACAGGTATTGCAGAGCAAATATGAGCTTAATCTTTGGCTGATAGATGCATTTGAGCAGGTGTAGAATAACTTTGGTTATTTTGAACAATATTTTACTTGGTTTTCAGTTTCACCGTAAGATATAGAGTATTTAAATTTTTTTTTTTGCATTTCAATTTTATGCAGTGCACAACTATTGTACAAGATGGTGTAACACAAAGAAAGTCTACATACATTGTAAAAAAGGCATGGTAAAGCAGTAGCCTCCTCAAAACCTGACTTTTGTTGATCCAGTAAAATATTACAAAATTGCTCAAGTACTGTAAAGATTCTTTTTATTTTTTGTATGTAGAAATATCCATGATGGCCATTGATACTATATTATTTTTAGGGAAATCCTTAGATACATATTTATATTTTTATGAATCAAAATTTAAAAACTGCGTAACATTTTACTTCATAGTCTTTTTTTTTCTTATATTTATTGTTATATTTTGTCTCTTTTCCCCTGTTCCTTTGGGGAAGAGCAAATATATAGTTCTGTGATTAAAAGTCCTTGTTGATTTTCTCCCTTGAGAATACAAACTCTGGTAGTAGAAGGAAACTGCTTTTCCATCACAGCCACAATGGCAGAGTAAATGTAAGGCAACTGATATCTGTTCTCATAACTCTAAAATTCTATGTATGTACAGACGTGGAAGAAGATAGTGCAGCCTGTTCAGCCAGAAAGATATTGATGCAGAAGGGAGCATACAGACACATCATTTGTATAAAAATTCCTTTAACTATTCATTGTAAAGCCTGTTCAGTCTTGTACTCACTGTAACAGCACTGCATTTTCTCTGTTCTTTCTAGTGTTTCCATTTTGAATTTGTAATCAATCTCTTATTTGATTATAGAAATCTGTCTGTTCAAATTCATTGCAATAATATTAGTGTTAATTTTTAACAGTTCTCTCAAACTTTTCGAATCTGAACAGTGGAAGCCTTTTGAAGACTTAAAAGTCTATCTTTCTGCAATGATGATTTAAGAATTAAGGGTGGATTAAGGGATCAGGGAGGAAGAATCTCTCATAGATTTACTCCTTCCACTCCTTCTGTGACAGATGTTTTTAAAATAAACATCAGGCTTAGACACCGGTAGTAACAACAGCATGTGAAGTCCCCTGACTCATCTGAAATCAAATTCCTCATTCCCATCTACTGTAAACTGTTGAAAACTGCATCCATTGAATACACCCCCAGCTGAATCTTTAATTCAAAAAACTTCCAAGCAGAGATATTTTCTGGGGAAGGGGAAGGGGAA
>VXBT01013600.1:336-94190 GCA_013400235.1 Oriolus oriolus | reverse complement strand
CGGGGGAATTTTGGGAATTTTGGGGAAGGGGAAGGGGAAGGGAAGGGAAGGGAAGGGAAGGGAAGTTAAGTTCCATCTTCCCACTACGGATGAGGACCTTAAAAGGGAAAAATATCTTGTCTCGTCTGACTAGAGTCGTCCATGTTATGCAATGTATACAAATAAAGCAAAAAACACTTCTTGAGTGCGGTGGCATATTTAGGCTATGAGATAATAGATTGAAAATCAGTATGAAATCTGAATTTAATGGAAAACCTTCTGAGCAAGTCACAAAGGTTTTCATGAAAGTGCTGCTTCTTTTACATTTGCACAACTGTCAGGAAAAACATCTGTAGTTTAAACACTGCTTTAAACCACTTAACAGGGTCTTGCAAATCAATGGATTTACTCTGCAGTGCGAATGTATGTAAATGTCTGCATTTCTGACTGCATGTTAGGGCTCGTTAGTGGCCACTTTTCACTGTGGTGCTGCGCTGTGCTCCTCACTGACTTGTGCCTGGGAAGGTTCTGGGGACAGCCATGGCGATGCTCCTGGGCTGGAAGGTGGCCAGGGCATTGCTGCTGTTTCTGTGCTGCTGTACCGGACAGGCTGGAACGCCAGTGGGAACTTGGGTTGAAGGGATGTGGATGAGTCCATGATGGAGCAGAGATCCACCTGCAGCCCATGGAGGACCCCGGGCTGGAACAGGTGGACACCTGAAGGAGAATATGACGTGGCCCTGTGAGAAGCCTCTGCTGGAGTAGGTTTTATGTCAGGACCTGTGACCTCATGGGGGACCCACGCTGGAGCAGTTCATGAAAAACTGCAGTCCTTGAGAAGGACCCACACTGGAGAAGTTCAAGGAGGACTGTCTCTGGTGGGTGGGACCCCCTTCTGGAGCAGGGGAAGAAGAGATTCCCTTCCAGCCCGTGGTGAAGACCATGGTGAAGCAGTGTGCCTCTGCAGCCCGTGGAGGAGGACAATGACATAGACAATATTAATGGTGAGCTTCAGGAGGAACCCCTTATTGCAGCTAGGCTGGGGACAAGGGGAGGAGTTCACTGCAGTGTTAAACCAGATAATCTGGCCTGAAAAGGGCCAGGGGTGGAGATTGTAATGGATGTGCCTTTAAATTGTTGTAAGCCATGATTTGAATTGCATTTTACAGGAATTAGTACAGCAGAAACCACCCAAATCCACGGAGGAGAAGCCTTAAAAAGAAGTTTAAGTGCATCAGTGACCAGACCTCAGCTGGCTTTAGTGCCCAGTAACTTCAAGAAACACAACGCCACTTCTGTCCTGAGTGACCACCAGAACAGGTGGAGCATAAAGTCATGGACTAAATGAACTCAAAGGACATTTTTTAAACATTTTTGGACATTTTATGAGTATTTTGTAGAGGCCATTCATTGACTGGAGAAATTACTTCTGTGTGTTATGTGAAAGGATGGGAAGAAGGGTGGTGGTTAATGAAGTCGTGTCAAATAGTGTGGGACCTGGGAATAAGGGATGGAATGTGCTGGTTTGGGCTGGAGTAGAATTAATTCTCTTCACTGTGGCTGGCATAAGGCTGTGTTTTGGATTTCTGCTGAACACAGTGTTGATAATATAGAGATGTTTTTGTTATTGCTGAGCAGGGCTTACACAGAGCCAAGGCCTTTTCTGCTTTCCTACTGCCACACTGGTGAGGAGACCGGGGGTTCATGGGAGGCTGGGGGGAGACACAGCCAGGACAGGTGACCTGAAGGGATATTCCAGACCCTATGGCATCATGCTTGGTATATAAAATGGGAGGAAGAAGGAAGAAGGAGGAAGGAGAGGACATTTGGAGCACTGACGTTTGCTTTCCAAGTCACTGTTACCTGTGATGGGGCTCTGCTCTCCTGGAGATGGCTGAACGCCGGCTTGCCCACAGGAAGCAGTGAATTAATTCCTTGTTTTGCTCTGTTTGTGCACGTGGCTTTTGCTTTCCCTATTAAACTGTCTGTATCTCAACACATGAGTTTTCCAGCTTTGACCCTTCCTATTCTCTCCCAGATCCCTCTGGTGGGGGAATGAGCAAGTGGCTGATAGTGTGGGGCTTGGTAGCTGGCGGGGGTTAAATCTTTTCTAACATGACCCAGGAGTGCCTTGTTTCTCCCTTGTTTCAGAAAAAAGGCCATTTCTGCCTGGATGGTGTATATGAAAGTAGGGAATGAGCCTGAATTGCAGCAAGGGAAGTTCAGGATAAGCATTAATAAAAACCTCCTGGTAAAGCCAGTGACAGGCTGCCTTGGAGAGAATCCAGCACGGCAGCAATGGGACCCTCCGAGCCCACTTTGGACAGCCATTGTTGGGGAAAATATCAACATAATTGGTTCTGCCCCAGCACAGGGAGGATTTTTTATGTTGTGTACCCCTCCACTGATTCCTTCTCATGTGCTCACTAAATAAAGTTTCTTTCTTGCCCTTTCAGGGCTCTTCACCAATCACCTCTCAATCAGTACTGAAATTTCAGCTCTGGTAGCCAGTAGACCAACACTGCCAGACCCCACTGCCCATGCACTGTTCTTTTGAATAACCATCATTTTTACCTTCTCTCATGTTACTTTTCACACTCCTGATAAACACTGTCAAGCATTAATCATTGAAAAACTTCTCTGCTGCAAAATGAATCTTTTATAGGTGAGATCCCTGCACCTTAAGAGCTTGCAAGTATAATTTAATTTGTTCTCCTCATGTGACTATATTGAATTTATATTTTGGTATTAATATCTCTAGGACAGGGACTGTCTTTCTGTTATTTGTTCAGGCCATGCTTAAAGCCCAGCCTGGTCTCAGTTTATCATACAGCCCTCCTAGCACTATTGTAATAAAGTGACATTTAGGATTCACTGAAACCCATCTCAGGGAATAATACAGCATGGACTTACATTTGTAGTATCAAAACATTTTGACAAGCCATTTCAATATTAAAAACTCTAACTGTAAATATAGACAGTTCTCATATCAAAGAACCTTCACCTTTAACAACAACAAAAGCACCACCAAACCCAGCTGATTGATTTCTAAACTGAAAAGAGAAGAAAAGACATTGATCACTACAAATAAAGACGTAACCATTTTCAGAGGTCTACAACCACATAGACTTCCAACCTGCCAGGAGACATCTTCCTGGGAAGAGAGCTGTTTGTCATCCCTGTCAAATCGTACCACATCAGGTAAAAATGCTGAGCCTTGGATGGAACAAAGAAGTTTGCTCACAGGTCAGATGTACTGCAGCTTTCAGCAGCCAGCTCCTCACAGAGGGGCTTAAACCTCTGCAGTAGCCTGTGACAGAGTTTCACAGGAGACCTGGTCGCAGAACAACAGCACCCACTTCACTGCCCACGGGTCAAGGGCGGAGGGTGTCAAAGAAACTGCTAATCCATTGTCCCAGTGAGCTCTTGGTGCACTCCCTGCAGCAGGACAGGAACAAGTGACAGAAGCCGCACCAAGGTGGCAGGACCAGAATTATACTGGGGAAATGGGTGGAGTTAAATGGAGAACAGAGAAATATCTGATTGGAGACTAGGAGACAAGAATCAGAAGAAAAGGCTGAGGGGAGATAATTCCACTAAAGCCGGAATGTGGGGATGATCAGGAAGGTCACAGTGACCAAAACAAAACTTTGAGGGAAGAGGAGACAGGAACTGGCTGGACCAGGGGACAACAATGTGCATGTGAAAGGGAAATTACTTTGACAATGAACTGGAACAGAGTTGGGACCTGATGGCAAAGAGGTCAGACTGAAGTGTAAAAAATGGGAAGAAGCAGCAGGTATCTCAGGATGGGACTTGCAATATTGTGTTCCTTTAAAAAACCCCCTGCAAGATTGAAAACACTAAAAGAAATGAAAGAAAGTTGAGTTTACTAAATCCAAGGAAATATGTGACCTCAGACAGTCCCAGGAATCTCAGTGTGGTCTCCTTCAGGGTATGAGTTATAATATGGTCTTATGACTAAGCTTTGAATTTCCAACATTGCAATTTATCCACTTCTGATTTAGCCTTGTGTCACTCCCACTCTTATGTGGGAGAGGAACACACTTACGTAAACCAAACAATACCCTCAAGAAACAAAATCATCCGTCCTGCATATTAAATAAAAACAGCGGTATTGATAACACACATCCTGCCTTGAATTTTACACAAAGAAATCTTTGAGATAACATGTAATTAAACTAAAAAATTTATTTCAGTAAGATTATATAGGGGGAAATGAGTCTAATAATCATGTATGATCATAACTGAAAAGATTAGAAGACATTGTAAAATCAAAGAAAATAGGAAGAATATTTTCATCAGCTCAAATGTAGGAAGAAACATCGCCCATTCCTTGTAGCAAGGTAGGACTCCTGACAAACAGTAGACACCACTTTTGGTCACTGGAAAGGAGTTGTTAAACCACCTTCATCACAGAAGAGCAGGGCAGGGCTTCGGGTCTGTCAGGAGGGCAGATGAAGAGAAAAACTGGGGTTTCAAAAGAAATCCTACTCTGTCAGCTCAAAGAACAGGTGGAAACACACATCCTGAGACTGGGCCATGCAAGACTCATTTGGCTTGGGTTTGTTTTTCCTTTTTCGTAACGGAATTTTAAACTCTCATGCAAAACAAGCCCAACTGAATAAGATAGTTTATTTTAGTATTTTAGCTGTTTTTTCCTTTGAGTTTTCAGTAGTTGCTGTTCATTGCCAAGACTTTTACTTCACACATGACTCAGAGTAAAATCCTGGGTATCTCTCCCAGCCTACTGGGCTAGATGAAGAACCTGCCCCCTCTTTCCTCAGCCCCAAACCACAGAGAGCCCTTGCAACCAGTATGTTTATCCTTGGTGGAGAATGGCCATGGACCCATTTGGTCACAATTGCCGTGTCCTATTTGAATTCCCCAGAGGACACTGCACCGCAAATACCCATCACGGTGAGCGAGAGAAAATGTTAGCAAAGCTCATTCTTGAGTTTCAGCTTGGTTAGTAAGCATGGCTTGAAGAGATCCCTCTGCCTCTCAGGCTCAATCCACAGGCAGCAATGCATCTGTCCTGATTGTGGCTGGGATGGAGCTAGTTTTCTTCTTAGCAGCTGTCACAGCGCTGTGTTTAGTGTTAAGAATAGTATTGATTTCAAATTTATTGCAGCCAGGGGACAGGCTGGGCATTGGTCAATGAGTTGTGAGCAACCTGTTGTGCATCATTTGTTTTTCTTGGGGTTTATTTCTCTCTCTCATCCCTTTCCATTACCATTATTATTGTTATTATTATAATTTGTATTATTATATTTTATTTTGCTTCAATTATCAAACTGTTTTTATCTCAACCCACAAGTTTTATCTNGTTTTTTCCTTTGAGTTTTCAGTAGTTGCTGTTCATTGCCAAGACTTTTACTTCACACATGACTCAGAGTAAAATCCTGGGTATCTCTCCCAGCCTACTGGGCTAGATGAAGAACCTGCCCCCTCTTTCCTCAGCCCCAAACCACAGAGAGCCCTTGCAACCAGTATGTTTATCCTTGGTGGAGAATGGCCATGGACCCATTTGGTCACAATTGCCGTGTCCTATTTGAATTCCCCAGAGGACACTGCACCGCAAATACCCATCACGGTGAGCGAGAGAAAATGTTAGCAAAGCTCATTCTTGAGTTTCAGCTTGGTTAGTAAGCATGGCTTGAAGAGATCCCTCTGCCTCTCAGGCTCAATCCACAGGCAGCAATGCATCTGTCCTGATTGTGGCTGGGATGGAGCTAGTTTTCTTCTTAGCAGCTGTCACAGCGCTGTGTTTAGTGTTAAGAATAGTATTGATTTCAAATTTATTGCAGCCAGGGGACAGGCTGGGCATTGGTCAATGAGTTGTGAGCAACCTGTTGTGCATCATTTGTTTTTCTTGGGGTTTATTTCTCTCTCTCATCCCTTTCCATTACCATTATTATTGTTATTATTATAATTTGTATTATTATATTTTATTTTGCTTCAATTATCAAACTGTTTTTATCTCAACCCACAAGTTTTATCTTTTCTTTCCTGATTCTCCTCCCCCTCACACTGTCAGTAGAGTGTCTAGTTGCCTGCTGGGATTAAACCTCAACAACCTCATACTACCTTGTGTAAATAGTAAGAGGGAAGAAGCCTGCTTTAGCAGTGCTCCTCAGCTTCTGGCAGGAGAACTTTGTCCACAGAACCTACTTTGGCCGTACAATTGCCACAAATTCAGTAACTCTCTTGTGCTACGAAGCACTAGTCATGGGGAGTTATTAAATGACATGACACAGTATGAATTCAAAACTTCCTAGTTTTATGCATATGTGTGGTTGCAGTGCATACTACAGGAAAACACATTAGGAAGAAAACATGAAGCAACTGCTTCTCGCAACTGCTAGAAAACCCTCTGCTGCCATCTTAGCCTTGTGCACTTCAGGTTTGCTCCAGCAAAATCTTCACTGTCTGCTAGTGACATTTTATTTCAGGAGCCGAGGCTTATTTTCCATTATCACTCTAATGTACAGCTACAGCTGGTAGAGATGTTGTCCTCCGGGAAGCAATTCACACATAGAGAAGTTCACATTTGGTTTTCAGCTCCTGCACAGCAAATCTCCGGGCGCGCATTAGGAATGAAACCAGCCGCCACCATTTCCCACAGGAAGAGCTGGAATAAGTCTCACATCCATCACACAAGACAAACTCCGCAGACAAACTGCAAGGTCCAAATGCTGAAAAACTTTTCAAGTTGTCCCATATTTGGCATATGGATAAATGTACGTGCCATGTATCTCTGGGGTATCGTGGAGTGAGAAATGCTCTTCAGCCCTGGAAGGAGGATAAGTAGAAATATTTAATGCCCCAAGCGTTCCTTATCTGAGTGACAGAACTGTGCTGTGAATAACAAGTGAGAGGCCAAAACCTCACCTAGTGTACATTGAATTGTACATTGTACAGTAAACTGAAATTAGTGGAGCTGTACATATTTGCACCAGACAGAGGGCTAGTCCTGAACAGAGATAGCGACCCTGGGTGCCTATCATTATACCATAATGAAGTTATTATAATTTTTTCAGAATCAAAGAAATTACATCATCTTATTGTTAGCATAATAAGCAATAGTCTCTGTCTGTCTATTTTTTTTTCTGCTATGCTTTTTAGCTATTAAACTTCTGATAAAAATATTTTCATGTGAAAAAACTGCTGCTGCACACTGTAGAAGTTATAGAGGGGATGAGGATTTGCCCAGGACAAATCATGATGAGAAAGATCAGCCTCCAATGATAACGTGAGACATTCACTAAGCTCGGATTTGAAAAAGATAAAAAAAGTTTTTTTTAAAAACTCAAGATACTATATTTAACAAATTAAAAAGCAGCTAAGACATTTTCAAAACATGAGAAAGCCAGGAAAAGTTAAAGATCAGGCTGCCTATTCTGCAAACCTTTAGTTAGTCTCCTATGAATCACAAGAAGCACTGAGCCCCTGAGCGAGGCCTCTTGCCAGCATTGCTCAACTCTTATCTGCTGGTTGCATGCCAGCTCCCCAGCATGGATGCCAGTAATTCATGAGGCAAATCACCCACAGCCAGAACGCTGAATGTCTCTGACGTGGCAAGCGGTTGTCAGAGCATGGATGATGGTACAGCGGATGGGGCTTAACACCCTACAAATATCCTTCTGTCTAAGGCATTATTGCAGATAAATAGTCATTTACTGAAATAACCAAAAGTATTTGTGAGAAGGTGATGTCTAGCACAGTTTTGTCTCCTTCCTTGCCTCAGACATTTGGATGTGAAGGGCTTCAAAGCACCACTGGGTCAGCCAAACACGGTCTGCAGCTGTCAGAAAATTGTCAGCAAACTTTATTCTTCCCTTGGAGTGGGAGAAAAATGTTCTGCTTCATTTGGCAACAGTTGCAGAGCTGTTAGATAAACCATCACTACCAGGATATCATGGAAATGGTTATCACTGCCCAGTTTAGAGAACAGGGAACTAATGATGGCAGAAGATTAATGCAGCAAACTGATTTGCAGGTACATGGAACATGAGGAACATACAGTTTCTCAATGGTATTAAAATCCCTACAGCCAGTCCTGGTATGATCTTCGTGACTGGATCATAAAGGAGGGAGAGAAACGAATTCAAGCTAATGGGAAAATAGTTCACAGAAGCAAGTTACAGAAAAGAAAAAGTATTACTTTTCTAAAAGGACTCCTAGGTGTGCAGACTACTGAGACTTCACACATCCTGAACTTCGAGGCAGTTCTCTGCTAAATTGTCACTGCAGATCAAGAATAACTCTCAGGTGCTCAGCGATGCATTAAAGACACACTTTCCTTCACACATGGCCCTGTTCAAACCAAGACTTGTTTTCTTTCATGGGCCAATACACACACTCGGTAGCCCAAGCAGAGAAGACAGTTTCTACCTGTACAAACTACCAATTGTACATCCAGTATCTCAGCTCCCTAAAACCACAGTGCACCAGCTCTGGTGCCAGCTTTACCTACTCAGCCCTTTGGCTTTCCGCAGCAGCTGTGTTAGCACTTCTCAGCTGCCCTTGAGGGCTGGCTTTCAGCAGCAAGATTGTGGTCAAAAGTATTCCAGTGACAAAGGCACAAGAGCATTTTTTGAGAGGCAGTTTCCGTTCTCCCCCCTTCTATAGCCTTTTTTTAAATCAGCAGATGGGGTAGCTGGGGCTCTAATTGCAGCCATGTAGGCTGCTCTAAGCTCTGTGTGCAGACCTGGGTTTGCTCCTGAGTGTGCCAATAGTCACCCCAGAGGTGAGCCCTAGACCAAACAGTGTAGCCAAAAAGGTACTTTTGTTTTGAGGCCGCTGTGATCCACCCTGTACATAGCAGGGTCATTGCCACCAATATGTGTCAGGTAACCACTAATATAATGAGGCTTCCAAATTTCACAGGTGTCTTGATCTCTTGTGATGTCTCAAAATAAAATAGGTATATGATCACAGAATCATCGAATGTGCTGAGTTGGAAGGGACCCATCAGGATCGTGAGTCCAACTCTGACCTTGAGCAGGATGCCCCAAGAATCACACCATGTGTCTGAGGGCATTGTCTGGTATCAGATACTATAATAACAGAGATTAACAAGTGCTTCGTCTAGACAATAAAAGGTAAATTCCACCTATTGTCAGTGGGTATATGGCACTTACTTTAAATGCGGAACACTTGCCCAAAATTTTCCCACAATACCTCTCTTGCTGGTTGTTGCATCCTCAGAGGTAGCTGCATCACTGTTGTTTTCCTCCCCATGTTCTAGATAAAGGTGTAGGTTTGCATTTGCTAGTTAAATATTATCTATAAAAGAAGCATCATACATTCCATTGTGAGAATAACCATTTACCTGGAACAGCAGGACAAAAACTAGCTTTGTTAGAATTATTCATATTTCATCTTTCATGCTCTGGCAAAAGTCAAATATCCTACAAGTACACCGCATGTTGTCCAGAGCATAAGAAGTCCTCTAAACAGCACTTGATGTCCCTGAGAAACTGCACAAAAGTACCATTGACTGATCACTTTCAAAGGAGTAGTCCATGGAGAAAACGTGTAAAGCAAGGGCACAGTTCAGCAGAATAAAATTAGACGTGTGATGTTAGACATGTGTTGTTCTTCCTGCCCCTGCTCTGCTTCACTTCCAGGCATTCTACACAACACATCCTGTTTATTCGGATAAGGTGTGAAGGGTCTGGAAGAGTTATTTTGGGATACTGTCCCAGACTTTAGCATACTGATGTGAAATACAACTCCCTTCATGCATTAGATTCTTTGTCTTCTTTTTTGTCAGATTCTAACTACTCGGACTAATATCAGTTATCCTCTGTCCTGATTTTAGTGAAACATTTCCCTTTTCAGTTAAATATGTCATTTTCTGATGCGCTGGGCAATACTGTATCCACCGGTGTTGTGGGAGGCTTATCTGAAGTCCCTGGTCACCAGTGGAAATCAGTAGGTAATGGCAGGTGATGTACTCCAGAGGGGCCCCGCAGCCTCTCTCCATGCACAGCCAGTATCCAGAACAGGCTGGCCTGGAGTCAGCTCTGCAGCTCTGTAGTAAGGGACTACTCTGAGGGCAGAGATCTGGGAGACAGGAGCCAACAGTATGAGACACATGCGATGGATTAGTCAAGCCATCTTCCTTTTAGGAATCACCAGCAGTATCTTCCTAGACTTCCAAAATAACTTTTCTTTTTCACACGGGCCAATAGGGAAATCCCTTTGTTTGTCCAAGGCTATTGCTATATGAAGTGATGTTTTCTGTAGATCTTTCAGGAGCAAATAAGACAGCAAGGCACACTCAGTTCTCTGAACAGAGACACACATGGTTCTGTAAACATTCTCCTGAGGTATGAGGAGAAAGACTGAACAGCTCTGATGTCATTAGCCCAAATTAGAGTAAGGGTAATAACATATTAGTGCTAAACTCATTGCAAGGACAGCAAGACAGTTCAACGTTTGGGAAAAAATGTGTATGTCATGGAAGGGAAAGTTAAATGTCTCATAACTTGACTGTGACAGCAGGGGTGTTGGTGGAAGGCAAATGGGCTACTCCATCTGACACTGGGTTTACAACTGTGTTTCTTTGTTGATAGAAGCTAAAGAATAAACTGTAAGAGTCAGAAAACCAGAGGACTTGCCCCCTCTTGTCAGTCTAGGCCCTGAGAGGGACAGCAGGAAATAGACTGTGGCAATAATTATTTACAGTCATGTGAACAGAGATCATCTCACAGCACAAGCTCATTAAGGAAGGTAAATGAAGGTAGGGCAGACAGTGGAGGCTGTTGCATTTGGTTGCTTTCTGCTATTTGTCTTGTCAGTTATTTGTGCTATGAATAGCTTCTGTATATTTGTATACATATGGAACCGGGACTAAAATACCTTTTAGTGTTTAATAATCCATTTCTACTTCTACAGGAAAATGGGGAGAAGCTAAAGTGCTCTGCAAGGCAAATATTTTCTAATTCAAGAGGTCTAAAACCCATCAATTTACCATTTGCAATATTGTAGGGCATTAGCTCTTCCTCCCTCCACATATACATCACAATAAATACTCTAAATTTCCCTTTCAGCAAATTTGTTTGTGACGTCTGCTAACATAACTGACTGTAATTACTGTCTGACACTGAGTTATAAGAAGATAGATGGGTTTGATTAGAGTTGGTAAACTGTTGCTAGACAAGCATTTTGTTTGAGAAATACAGCCGCCTTTTTTCCTTACCAAATATCTAGAGAATGAACATGCTTTATGTGTTTTAAATGCTCATTGCTTGGAATTATGCAGTAGATGGTATATATTGCAGCATACTGAAGAATGATTAACTCTTTTATCTTGCTGCTGGATGTTTCAGACGCTGATTTTCAGTGTGGACAGCCATCCAAGGCACCTACTTTCCTTTCTCTTCCATCAGCCAGGATACTTTCAGACCCATGAAGCAGAGCCTCCTTTGACAGGAGCATCCTCCCACAGGAGTACTCAAGTCACTTTGTTCAGACTGGCATGTGACAGAAATATTGGGAAGTGGGGCAAGGAATATGGGAATATGGGAAAGAAGAAAATGTGGCTCTTTTGCTTTGCTGGATTAGTAGCAGCCCCTAAAACTGCTCTGCCTCTGTGGTTCAGCTGGACACTCCTGCTGGAATCTATCCAGGTTTCTTCCACCTGACCTCTCTGAAGCAATTTCTGTATCTCCACTCAGTCTACATACATGGAAATGAATTCAGAGTTTAAGTCTGTTTTTTGCAGCAGCACTTACCAAGCTGAGGGAGACCTTCCCAACAGACAAGCAAAAACAGCGGCAAGCTGCACACACAGTGCTGTGTTGTGTCCCAAAGGACATTCAGCATAGTTTTACCAACAGCTGTTAGCCTGAGCTATTGAAATATTGACAGGTATTACAGGCTTTTGTTGAAATGCATCTCTCCAGTCACAAGGAAAGGCCACGTTGCACATTCTGCTTGCTGCTCTATGCAGCTTACAGTGCTGCCTGCCAAGTGTGTCTCTGAAAGACTAATGATATTTACAGTGTTTCATCCACATTTGAACACAATATTTTCATGATAATCTCATCTAGAATTCAGACCACCCTGTGAGATGGCCTTCTCTGAGCAAAAAAAAAAAGAAATCTATCCTAGTGAATATGATTGATAAAGCAACATAGAGCTTCATGAATGCCTAATTTCTCTAAACCTTTTAAAATTGCAGTTGTAAGTTATACAAATTTACAATTGCAATTTATAAAACATAGACAATTTCAAAAGCTATCACAGCAGGTCTCTTGTGCTGCAGCCTAGACCATCGCTGCAGAACTCTGTGCAAGGAGCATTGATCCATATGCACTTTTGACCTACATGAACTGACAAGCTAGAAACCCACTGTGTGTACTGCCACTGTGTGCATGCTCTTATGGGAAGTCTCTGGGAGCTGTATCGTGCCTCTCACTCCTGCCCAGTCCTCCCAAACACCAGCATTGCCCAGCATAGCTTGTGTCACTGAATTAAAGAGTGCAGCAATGCTGACATGGCCTCCTTGTCCAATCCCAATTCTTCTGCCCGTCTTCACATCAATCACAGAACATGCAGGCTGTCACTGCAGCAACTCTGACAGCTTAGATTAGATGCTTCCAGTAGGAGACATGACAATGCCTCAGGGCAAACCAGGTCCCCAGCTATGTCCACACTGATGGAACCATGACCAGAACTGCCTATTTCAGCAGTGAAACCTCCACTTGATTATATATAGAACATATATATATTAGAGTTAATACACCTGAAAGAAAAATGAAGGGAAATTGCGCTTAAATAACAAAGTAGGGGGACCAGAAATGTGATTCAGGAAGAGTCAGATGAAACTGCATCTCCCTGATCCATACCAACCTTAAATTGCTTTGCTCACCTTGATGGCCTGTATTAGATGAAAACGCTGGAACATCAGGCAGCTCCCAGTGTCACCTTTGTTAGATGGTCCTTGTCTTAGAGGTTCTCTGGCCTGCTTGCTCACCCCTCTCTCATTTGCACTGAAGGAGGATTGAAGGACAAGATAAAGAAGCTTTCCCGAAAGGTGAGTTAAAGTGCAGAGGCAGTTGCTGGGGATGGGTATAAGCATGTTGGGGAAGCACAGCATTCATATTTTTCTTTAAGATTAGATGAAAACTCCTACTCCTCCTCTTCTCAGCTGTTGCAAATCCCTTTCTGATTACAGTCTGGTTTGAGGTGATGTGATTGTTCTGAAGGACTTGACCTAGTAGTCAGGCAGTAGTGAGGCAGTAAACACCTGCACTCCATCTCTGGCCTCTGAAGAACATCTCTATTCCCCTTTATCTCTCTCTCTGCTTCCTGAGAAACTTCTGGTTTTATTACTTAGGCCCACAAATGGAGAACAGAGCTCTGTTAATAGACAAAAATTAAATTTGAAAGCAGAAGCTTGTGCTTCAAAGCAAGGTGCTATCTCACAGGTACTCACTAAACAACCCCTGCTCTTTTCAAAGGCATGATAGGGACCTACCTATCACATACAGTCAGTAAACAATCTCCTAAGACTTGTGAGTTTTAGGAGATCCTCAGTATGTCCATTTCTTCCCACCAATGCAGCAATGATATTGCTCTGTGCCAGTGAATTCTTGTGCCACATGGTGCTGAAATTCAAACAACTGATGCAAGATGACTTGAATGGATGCCAAGTAACTGAGGATATTATTGCCTTCCCAGGGGTGAAGTGACAATGTTGTCAACTCCTCAGAAATGAGGAATACATGTCATTCATCAGCCACATTTGAGCTGCTTCAGGGACAACATCAGTGTACCACAATGGAAATCTTGTCTTTTCCAGGAGATGTGCATCTGAGTCCTCAAGAAATGAGACAGAGGGAAGCAGAAAGACTATGTGCATGAGCGTGCACGAGAGAGGAGCTGGAGGACTGAAAACTTCTGAGGATATATGCTTAGCTCACATGGTAACAGGTAACAGTTAATGTCCTTCCTGCAGGAACACAGTCAGAAATGCTGTTGCCAAGAAAGGGAGAAGGGAAGGCCTCCAAAAATCTGAAGAAGCCTGAAGAAGCTCCTAAAGATGCTTATGCAGAATTTTGTGGTAACCTAAATTGTTTTGCATTACTTTTGCTAAGTGCGTATTTTGTATTAAGCAAATCCTTAAAATTGTTTAGTTTAAATATTTTAGAATATTTTTTTCCCTGTTCACAGATAAAAGACAAAGAACACCGCCACATATAATGTCAGTAATCTCCTGAGATTTCAGCATCCTGCTTTATAAATATTCTGTAACCACAGGCAGATTGCTTCCAAGCAATGTGTACCCAGGGCTAAAATTCACATTATGAAATCACAGAATCATTTATGTTGGAAGGGACCGACTGAGATCACCTAGTTTAGGTTTCCAGTCTGTCTTACCTGAAGGAGAAGACATGAACATGTGCCACACCTAACCCAAGAGCGAGTAGGAAGAAGAGCCCTTTCCTTGGGCTCTGAACACATGCCACACTGGGCGGGCTCCTGACCTCCTGCACAGGTAGGAAGCTCCTATCCTGAGGCTCCCAGCAGAATCTGGGATCAAGATATCCACCCAAAAGTTAGGCTCTGCCAAGGGTCGTGTGACTCTCTTAGTTCACTGACCAGAGTCACCAATTCCCATGGGATTTTTAGGAGCAGAAGTTTAAAGACCGGTACGATTAGTCAGCAATATGAGTCACAATATGAGTGACAGTGGTGAATATACATAGATGTAATGAACCTAAAGGCCAAATCATCCCTGTGGATGGTCTGTTCTCTAGTCTATACAATTGCTTTAACCTCAGCTGTAAATAGTGCATAGCCCATTTAAGAAAACTGGAACCTAAAACCTAGGGTGATGTCGAACAGCTTGCTTACACTTAACTGGAATGTGGTTTGCACCCTTGCTCAGCTCTAGAAGACCCTGGGGCAGAATGCCATGGCATTTTTAAAGTTCTCTTGGCAGAAACACAGGTTCCCCAGGCAACAGTGATGTACCACAAAAACACTTCTTCTAAAGCACTGCTGCCCATTAATTGCCTTCTCCAAGGGATGATCTCTTACAGACTCGTCTCTAACTAAAGGCAGTGCCAGGTGCGAGCATGGAAAACTTGAAGGCTACAGAGGGTGTCTCCAACAGCAGAGATCCTTTGTCTGCAAAAAGGCCAGGCTGTGAGGACACAGAGCTTAACTTAGATGTTAGTGGAAGGATTCTTTCTGCCTTGTCCTTCTGTGTACTGTATTTTTAATGCATATTACCTATGTTGTTGCTTGGTTACTCTCAAACAATCCAATGCAGTTTTAAAAAATACATTCATTGCCTTGCCATCCACTCTTTCCTCAAAAATAAGCACTCAAGGAAGCAGTGCTTAGCAACACAGAGCTGGAAGCTGATGGTTTCTAACACCATGCAGAACTCACTGACCTTCTTCCCAAGCCTTTAGCTGCCATGTCTCCTATGTTAGAACAGCAGCAGAGACTACTCTGTCCTGTCTGGACTGCTCTAGAATTATTCCAAAGCATGTCTAATGAGAAAAGACCTATTATGCACTCAGAATTGCCAGTGTCTACATGAATGGACAAATAAACTGTGAAGCAGGAACTCTGGAATAAAACACCATGAAACATTATAAGAACACTAATGACTGCATTTCCCTTCCATTTTCACTGTTGCAAACAAGTCCTTCAAATGTAAATGGATATGCAAATACATGCAAAGGATTCTAAAACAATCAGTGCAAAACTCAGAACTACCAGATGGACACTAAACATGAGTTTACACAGTGTGAATACAGCCTGTGGAGAGCACATCTCTGTCAGGTGGAGGATGGTGGTAGCTATTTGGTTTTCACGTGAATCAAGAGTGCTCAGGAGATGTTTCTGGACCAGCATCCAGCCTGACTTTCATGTCCATGCAACACTGTATGGATTGCAAACCCTGAACTGAACACTGACTGAACACAGTCTCTTTGATGGCTGGTAACTGAGCACTAGACACCTATTTAAAGAAATCTGGCAGCTTTTGCAGGTGGCTTGGAGATCAAGGCACCACTTGGAGTCGGAAAAGAAAGCTGTCACGTACATACAGACTTCACCTCACCTCTGCAGCTGAAGGGAAATAAGAGAGATCTCAGACTGGTGAAGATGCTCATCTTTAACATATTTACAAAGTGTGAGCTGAAAACCAAAGCACTGATTTTCTGTGGGAAACATCTGAGAATAAAAAATTGAAGATTAGACTTCTGTATCTTTGTTGTGGTCACCCAGCCCCCTGGGGGGCTGTGGCAGTCTAACATCCATCAAGCCCTGGCTATCCAATGGTGGGAACACCAGGATGCTGAGGACTGCCCTGAGGGCAGATCGGAGAGTGGCACCAAGGAATAAAGACACCGCCTCCCTCTAGAAAGTTCTCCCCAGTTCCACACCCCATTGTTCTAGCTCCCCCCTCCATGTTATCCCCATTGGTTGTAGTTCCTATTGTTCCATCCCATCTGCTGTATCCCATTGGTTCTTTCCCTTCTCTCCGCCCCTTTCCCTTGAGTATAAAACCCTGGACCCAGCCATTTTCCCCTGTCTTTTTTGCGTGGACCCTGTGGAACAAAGAACTCTGCGGAACACATATAAAAGGTCGCTCTCGTTCCTTTGCCTCAGGGAGACACACGCAGACCAGCAGCGGCTTGGGCTGGCTTCCTGCGCTGAGGAACCAGTGTTGCTGCAGCACAAACAGCAGCTGCCCGGCACTCCCGGCTGTGTGCGGGAAGGACGCTGTGCCCCCTCAGTCTGGGGCAGCCTAACGTGTCGTATCTTGTGCTTAGTCTTGTCTCAGGTGGGAGGGCAGTAAACAGAAGTCTTACAGAAAAAGAGCAGCGTGTCCCGGAAAGAAAAGATTCCTGAGGTCAAAAAAGCCCCAAAACAACCAGACCCAAATATAAGAGGGTCTGTAGCTAAAAAAGGAATACAAAAGGATGAAAGCTACATCACTTTTCTATGCAGTCAGAGAGTAATGCACATTTTTTGCTCAGAAGTTTTGAGGCCAGCCAGGCCCAGATCCCTGGTGACACAGAGAATTTTTTTCACTAGTGTGTTCTAGTTTGCATTCATTAAAGACAGTGAATGAATGAACAGAACTGCTTCATTTATAACTTATGGCATGCAGACACCCAAGACTCCTCTACCTTACATGCTTTGACAGTGTAAATCAAAGTCTTCTTCTCTCAAGAGCGTAAGTTTCACGCCTTGGCCAGTCAAATTCCTTCCTGCTGTGTGTGGACAAACAGCAACCACTAAACCTGCACACACGCAGAGCTTTGGGGTGTCACAACTACCCTTTTTTCTAATGCTTTAGCACCTCTGACTCTGTCAAGCAGGAACCAATTCCCTGCGTGGTCACAAATCTTGTCTACAGCTTTGGCAAGAGGATAATCCTCAAAGCCGGCTGTCATCACTGCCTCCAGACCAGGCTGCTCACAGAGGGTTGCCTCCTGTCCTCTGCTCCAGAGCCTGGGCACAGACACTCTCCACGGGCTCCTGTCACTGACACTTGATGAAGGGTCTCCTTCAGTGTGAACGTATGGCCCCAGGACAGGTCCACAGACCTGAGAGTCCTCCAAGAATGTAGCAGAGGCAAGTGTGACCGAGGAGTGGTTTGTGTTGGGTACAGCTGCAGCAGGGTAGGACAACATGGAGAGAGCTACTGCCCTCCTCTATGCCACAGCAGGAGAACACAGGTCACCAGGTGACACAGGCTGTGTTCAGCAGGGGCCAAAGTCACCACTGACCTACATCCCCTCCTGTCTAGCTCTCCCACAAAAGCTCACCATATCTCTCTTCCATTTGCCCAGTCCTTGATTGGAGACCAAACAGCTGTGGCCTGCAGAGGCACAGCTTTCCCAGTCTCCATTAGCCTCCAGAAGCTGGATGTCCTGCTCCAACTGACCAGATGCATCTCAGGGAGTCACAGTGGCTGCCCAGGGCCATACACCAAAGAGTACCTAGAGGACACCATCCAAGATAATTGTGCAAGAATAAAAAATTTATTGTCTCTTCTGTCTTGAAGAGCACAGCTAGAAATCCTTTACCGGAGAAGTTCCCGGACAGAGATGCTGCTTAACTCCACCCATATGTGAGGGCATCTGCTCCTGGGTGCTGAGGAAATGTGCCTGCATTGCCAGGAGCTGGCTGCAGTCATGATGAACAGCTTTGAAGGGCAAGTGGCCATGCAGGGAGCTTGGCTGGTCCAGGCTGGCAGCTGAGGAGGCTCAGGTTGCTTTGGAGTGCAACCAAAAATATCAGAGCAGACTCTGTGAACAAATCTAAAAAAGCCAAGAAATCTGACAACATTTAAAAGACCACTGTTATGGATGTACAAGCTTTGGCTTCAGTGTTTGGCAAACTCTAGCACATAAATAGGACAATGTGAAGCAAAAACGGCATGGAATTATTTTTGAAGTATTGCAATGCTTTGAATTCTCACTTCCTCTTCCTGCCAAAACTGTAAATCACTCAGTTAGTGTAATTAGAAGAGCCATAATGGTATGAAAAGTGGGGTTTTTTAAAATATTATTTCTTATAATAATACTACTTCAAAAGATTAGTTTATTATTGAGCTTTATTATTATTTAGTTTAATGAAAGCTGAGGCACAGAGGCATGAAGACCCAAATCAGATCGATTGCTACTATTGAGTGAAGGACTCTACCTCATGACTGATGTTTCAGAGCATCATAAGAGGCCTGATGAGGGGGTGCACATGCACACACGCACACAGGGAAGGAACCTTTCCAACAAGCTGTCTGAAATTTGGGAGGCACATGTGAACATCTGACATACGCAGATCTGCAGCCCAGCTAGGCTTTTTTTTCTTGGACCGGTTTTGCCACCAAGGAACAGTTGCTGAGCGGCCCCTCCTGGCAGAAATGAATTACTGCTTTTCCAGAAGAACTGGAATTCAAAGTGTTTAATTCCAGCTACAGTCACTGTAACTAAGTTGTTCTCTAACACTCTATCATGTTGTCAGTAAAAATCTGGAGGGATTTAAAAATACACTCTTGAAAATCATCTGTTAAGCTGAAATCTGGTTGAGATTCAAAAGTGCCACTTCATAAAACAGATATCCAAGAAGATGAATCAACCATTGCTTTAAACAGTTCATGACCTTCAATGTGTCACACTCCACACACTGCTGTGAATTTCAGTAATTTGTGTAGAAATCGAAACCCATTTTCAAGCAAACACTTAAGGACATTTTCCCTTACTATGAAAACCACTTACGTGCTTTACATGTATTGCTAACTTTGATTGACTTCTGTTTAACTGTTCTGCTAAATCTGAACATCAGACAAGATTACTCACAGTCAAGCTTTGTGGATGCTTAATAGTTTGGGAGTTTAACCATGTAGAAATAATAATAGCATATAAAATGCACTTTCTAAGTCACCTGTGGTGTAGGTGTTACATATTTTAATGTTATTTTTACCAGTCTCCACACTACCCCCTGAGCTACTGGCAGAATCTGACATTTAGACCAATTAGACTACTATCACAATTGGCATAAAAACTGCATTGGTGTCATCTCACCAAGATAGCACAGTATTATTTATCCCAGCACAAATGAACATGCAGGCAGAATAAACAGCATTGTTGCGAGATGCTGAATATCAAGGCTTTTTCTACTAAATTCATGTAGCAAAAGAAATACAAAGAAAAGAGATCATATCATGCAAGATTTTTGTCAAGGCCAGTTCATATACTTTAACGCAAATAAACACATGCATATCAGTGTTGACTTGTAAACTTCACAGTTAGGGAACAGCAAGATAATGAGAGGTCTTCCATTTCATAAAAAGAGAAGAAAAGGAGGAAAAGAGATTTTTAATTGTGCTTTGGTGAACAGAGAATTCAAATCTGAGAATGACTTTGATAAAAAATGTCAGACTGTATTACCAAAAGCAGTAATAAGTCATATCCTGCTATGACAGATAACAACAGATCCAAGTGTCCATAGGCAGTCTGCTTACCAGTTGGTAAATTCTCTTTAATTTCTCCCAGAGAGCAAATTAAGACATAAAGGTAAGCGATCTTTGCTGAGGCCACAGTTTCCAATATATTTTTTTCAAGGACTCTGTTGGTTTATCCTTCCCCAGATGAACTTTTTCTCCACTCATTTGTTCTTTCTCCTTTGGCTGAGTCAGGACAGAGGGATCCATAGACGTGTGATGAACTGAATCAGGAAAGTGATCCAGATTAAAACCCATTAACTATCCAGTTCCTGTTCTAATGCACCATGTAAGCACAAAACCAGGTATCCTGGCACAGCTTAGGAGGCAAAGTAGGACATGGATGGAGTAGCTACTGGAAAGAGGGGTGAAGGACAGCTTAAGCCACTCTGTGACCTAAATGTAATGCATAAAAAAAATACAGTACAATTTCACAGAAATTTCATAGGTATAACTTGTTCATCTTCTCAGGTAAAATCATGGCTCCTGCTTCTTTCTTAGAGATGGTATTTTTCTGGAAATAACTGTTTTATCATCAATTCAAAATATTTTTATACATCATTAAGATTATTAACATGGTTTTGTTAATTATAGATGTGGACAATAACATTTGTTTCTAGTAGAACAGCATCCCAACAAAAACATCATATTTGTAAAACAACACCCCTTTTCCTCAGCTGCTGGGTAAAAATGAACTGCAACATCTTTTCAAATTAAGAACTGAAAAGTATCCAGAGAAAGCAAACTTCATGTAATATTGTCTTTTTAGGGTAGGAACTTCAGTGCAGGACTCAACTCTGACATCAAGGCCACAAAACAAGGTGGTTCTTTGACTAGACCAAAAGCTGGTGAGCAGGAGAAATATTTTTCTCATATTTCCCATTTTCACCATCTTCCCCCTTTGACTGAGTGTCCTCTGATGGAAAATGAATTTACTAAGGGAAACCATGTCCTGAACTGTCCAAATGGCACACAAGCTTTTTGGCAGCATCACACCACATGAGTGGGAGTCAGGCCACTAAACTGCATCATGATGATGTGTTCCATTACTGGACAGCATAACATCTCCCAAAGTTAATGTGGCACTGCACATTAACATTCAAGTTATTTGACTGTCATAGAATTTTCAGTTCTCAAATATTTTTAGTGCAGTTTTCAAAGTCTCTTCATTCTAAACAATGCATATAACTATTTTTAACATTGCAATGCAAAGCAATAATCACTGTTCTTTGAGAGGCCATGTAGATATATACATATTTTCTAAATACGCCTTTAGTCATTTCCTCTGTTGAAAGAGGAGCTAATTTATTGTTGGTAATTAATGCAGCTTTGGTTGTATTAAGATACATCACTTAGTTGTGAATGGCTTGGGAGACAGCACTACTTAATTTGCTGTGACTTTCCCTGGCCTCTGCGAATGACTATGACTAAGACACTTAATTTTCTTCTGTAGCAGCCACTTCCTTGTTAGTATTTTCTGTCACTATGATCAGTTTCTTCTGAAGTCATAACCTCAACATTTCCTTATGAACAACTAAAAGCTTCCCCTCTGAAAATGAGAAAATTTGGAGAAGTTATTGATAAGCCTTATAAAACATTTCCTTTATTGTTGCATGAAGTGCAACATCTATTGCTCTTTCACACGTATCTTGACTTCCTGGAATATTATTATCATAATCACAGTTATAATCCATACAAGCATGTAAATTTTCCTAGCTAGAGGCACATATAATACACCTAAAATTGACCTTAGCATCAATCATAGATCTCAGTGGTAATTATCCAGTACATTGTGTCCTGAGTGACTAGAGCTCATGTGTTGTCCTCTACACAAGTAGTTTCTGTCCCACAATAGATACATGGGATTAAGTTCGATTAACAAAAGACAACATTAGTTGCCGATTTTTATGTAAACAAGAACTATTCTGAAAATACGTTTCAAACAGGTTTTTTGCACCACGGTGACAGCTGTTATTTATGGAAATACTCTAGACAAATTCAGGATTTTGAAATGTCTGAGGAATGTAAATTCTTGCTGCTTGGAACCTAACACAGTGGACTTGGTCTTAAACAGAGAAGTGACGTGAAGAAGGAAACAGCTTTCAGCAAAGCAGACTCAGTCATGTGGAAGTTCCCCTGGAGACTAACCAAATTCTGTCAAAAAGCTCCCAGTTCTTTGCCTTACTCTAAGCAGGTCCTTCAATTTTCAAACAGTAAAGAATTTGAAGGAGTCTTCTCTTTCAGTTCTCCTCAAGTTCTCACTTTAGCCTTGCTATAAATAGGCAGGGACACAGTTTAAGTTTTTCAGTTCTGCTATGGGTTTCTAAAAGATTTTTCAGCAACTGAGAACACAGGAGAAGGTAGGAGCAGCCTGACACAGGCCTCCATGGACACTGGTGCAAAATCAGAGTCCCAGCATCACCACATTTATTTACTTGTGCAAAGCAAGATCGAAAGAGATTTATATATATTTTTAAACAAGAATGGGATGAAAACAATTTGGATTTTGCAGTAAAAACAAGGTGTACAGAGAAGCTGGTTTTGCTTAGCTTTCTCTGACAGTTTAGACTTTCCCTTACACACACCACAAATGGGCTGAAACAGAATCTCCTTGGAAAAGGAAAGGGGGTGATAAGAAAGGAGGGAGGAAGCCGTGTGTCTGTCACTCCTTGCACCTGATGGCTCTGCCCCAGGATCCGCTGCAGAGTGCTCAGGGTTGGTTCCCTAAAACACAGGGAAGGCTCAGAAAGGCTCTGTTTTCCTACCAGCAGAAAAAGACACTGACTGTTCTTTTGAAACAAACATCTCTGACCTTCCTCAGGGTGGCTGGATGCTTACCCCCAGCTGCCTCCTCAGCTTGCAGGCTCTGTTCAGACAGGTGAACTCACTTCACTGTCCTTTCTCTACATTAATTTCACAGCAGAGATGAGTTTTGCAAAATCAACAAAATCAACAACAAAGTCCTCTTTGTGTTGTTACTCAGCAACACAAAGAAGACTCCAGGGAACCTATTTGTACAGCTACCCCTAAAATGTGTAGTGAGAAAAAACCAAACAAACCCCAAACATTTTACAGATATTCAATGTTACTCTGAAAAATCTATTGTCTCTTTATCCCATCTGCATGGCAAGCTTAAATTCAGGTGATTGCCCCTGGAGTAGCTGGATTGATCACGAAATTCTGACACAAGAGCACTTACCAGCAAATCTCAGGGGTGGCAGAAATAACCAACACTGCTCAACTATATTCATCAACCTTCCTAGCTTTTTCTGCATCTTCACAAATATCTGTTAAAACTATTCTTGGGGCTTCACGCTTAATAGGAAGCAGCATCAGTAAAAATTCAGGTCGAGGACAACAAGGCAAGATGGTTATGATGAAAATTGCATCTGAAAACCTTCTCTTTTAATGTCAGTGTGGATCTTCGCATTAAATTATACGAGAGGCTTAGGGCAACGATGTAGAGGCATTAATGGTTAATGTAGTGGGACACGCTCTCTTGTAATTGCCTCCTGTCATTGCTGCAGTGCCTGTGAGATATTGTGAAGAGACAGAACCCAGTTTACAATCCCACGTCAACGGATCTTCTCAAACTCAGAGGTAATTTTTCTTTTTGAATGAATTGTCAAACTCCATTGTATTAACAAATGTACCTGGAGGGGCATCACCTCTGGTTAGGAAAAGGAAAAAGGGCCTTCTTGCCAATAAGTTGCAGCTCTTAGAAAAGAACAGTATCAAAACCAGAAAGCCGTGACCTGGAACAATACTTTTGGCTGGTGTAAACAGAATTCAGCTATCCACTAAGAGGGTTTTCCTCTAATGGAATTGGTATAATTGGTCCCCCTCATTTACATTTGTTGCATTTGGTCTGTCAGCTGTTCTGAGGAAAATAAGCACTCAGAAGAAACATGGAGAAGAAGAAAAAGAGCGAACACTATTACAAGGGACATGGAAAAGAAGAAAAAGAGCAAACACTATTACAACAAAGTAATTGAAAGGCCAAGAGAAAATGGAACTTGAGCAACAATGGAAGCCTCATGTCTGAAATAAATACTTTTAGTGCTCTAAAAGACAGTTCTGGCACTGAGTACACAGAAACAGGCCCTAATGAAGGTGAAGCATTTTATTTTACCGAATAATTCCAGGAAATGTTTCAGATCTGTCAAATATTACTGAAGAGATAAATGATACTGGGAATTGTATCTTAAAAACTTGTATCGATATAAATGACCTGCTTATAAAACTGAGCACTACTTTTTCCATCCTCTCATGGCATACTTTGCTATTCTATCACTTTTCCATCCACAGTACCAAGTGTTGTGCACACGTCTCTACTGATCACTGCTAGGTTTCTGTGCTATCTGGCTTTCCATCTGCTGTGGTGAATCCAGATCTGTACAATACTCAGCATAGCAAAGCATATACCCATGCTATGGTCTTATTAGCACTCTCAGAGCCCACCCTGTGCCATTTCATCTCCCGAGGCTCAGCTCACCCTGCTTGCACCTTGCCATTTGGCCGAGGACTGCCAGTGTTGTGATGACAGCGCAGAATTGTCAAACATCCTCAAACTCACAACCCTAAGTCTTCCTCAGACTGTTGTACACACAGTAGGAAGCATTTTCAAACTCATCAGGGAGAAGAAGGGAATGAAAGTCATCCTGGGAGATTCATGCAGTTGTTGGGGCCACCAACAAATCTTCAGTACCAAACAACAAACAAGTGTTGAAGTCTAAAGGTGTAAGTTAAAGGTTTCTAATGGAAACAGCTCATACTTATTTTATCTTTGTGCTCATGAGTTGCCATGGACCAAGCTCCATCTTACAGAGTTCTGTGCCGTATCTCCAAAACTGAAGTAACCTTGCTCCTGCTCTAATGGTTTCACATCTTTTTTCCTTCTTGGAGGCTTCCTTCCAAAATTCAACCTGCAAGAGCAAAATTTAACAATAGTGCTCTTAATAAAGACAAATCAACAACAGAGCAAATAATTACACACACAAATAAAAGCTGGAAAACAGAACTACACTACAGATATCTCACAAATCCTCATGATAAACACCTACAAAGTTTGAACTGCTTCCTTGCCTGTGGGGCCATGAATACTTCATTGTTGCCCTTCAGTAAGTTCTGCTTTCATCTAATCCACTCTGTTTCAGAATGAAACAGCTCTGAAACCTCAGTTATCTGTCACAAAAAGACAGCTTTATTACTTTCATAATCTCTGATAATAGAGATGGTTTAAGATACCATTTCACAGAAATACGAATTGGCAGAAAATACCCCACTATTCAATATCGCATTTCAAACGATGCTAACAAAAATTACTAAAGGGGTGGGGGGGCAGGAAAACGAACACTTGAGCCTGGGTCATCCTCAATTAGGAACAGAGATCAAGGATACCAGCTCATGTTGCTCTGGGTTGGTATGACTTACTGGTGGCTTTCCATAAATTCTCAGCTAGCTGGAATGTCATCAGTGGAGTCTTAGTCTCCTCTGCTCATCTGGGGACTAACCTGGACACATCAGGATTATCCTTGGTATGCCCTAGTATTGCAAAGAGATAAAGAACTTAGATACTTTCCTTTAATCCACCATGAGGTCTTGTCAAAAATAAAAGGACTGGGGGAAGAGGAGCTACACAGGCTGGGAGTCAGCCTCCTTCTTAAATGAAGGGTTGCTGTTTGACGGAATATTTATCCAGGCTTATGCAGTGACCACCCCTCACCCCCAAATTATTACATCACTACAAAACACAAAAGAAAATTGTTTACACCTGTCATATTCTTCTGGGATCTGGCACTGGCATCAGCATTTAATATTGCCCAGTACTCAGAATTCTAAGATCTCTTTCCAGATGCTTGTAATTAAACACATGTGAAGTGGGCATCAGAGAAGCATCCTGAAGGGAATTATTTTGCATTCTTCACAGGGTTGGGAAGCTAATAAAGCTTCAAAAGCCTCCACTAAATGCAGAGATAAGGAATATATTCTTAGTAACTAAATGCAGCAACCAGCCTACGGGGGACACAAAACCTGATCATTCAGGTAAAGAGAGCTCTGTTGATACACAACAGAAGTGGTTTCAGGTTCTAACAGCCAGTTTAATAATTTCCTACCTTTTGACCTTCATGCAATTTTAAAACTTTCTCTTTTTCAGTCAGTGTAATTTTTTTTGAGGTACAACTCTTAGATTTAACAGTTAATTCTGGTACTTTGGGAGACTTGTTTTCTGTGTCAGTTATATTCACAGTTAGAGAAAACCAACTCAAGGAACAAATTAAGATATTTATTTTTGTATTGTTACAAATTTGTGGGGGGATTTTCCATTAAATGTATTTAACAGACAACCTATTTGCACTCAGGCCTTTCAGCATTTTAATACGCTAAAATATATACTTTTGGTGCCATACAAATTATGGTTAAAAATAATTCTCAAGGACATACTGAGGGGACAATAAGCAAAATAACTCAAGTTGAAATAGTCAATTCCCTTCAACAGTGGTTTCCATTTCATGAGATTATATTCTTTACACTAGCAAACTATATACAAACAATACCACAAAACTACTGTAAGTGCAAAAATGTAAAAAATATACACAAACATATACACAAATCGCCGTGTTTCTGTCTGAGCTACCTTACAATTAAGAAATCCAGTACAAATGCATGATTTGTATTTATGTATTTGACTTGTAAGTATCTAATATTTAATTGTAAACAGGATTCAGCATGTAGAGCAACTTAAAACAGTTGTCAGAAGCTTAAATCATGAGGCCTGGAGACTGAAGAACTGTACACACTAGAATCCAAACTGACATACATAGCCACACATTTTCTGACTTACATTGCAGGGGCATTTAGGGTATTTAAAAGATTTAGAAGTATTTATCTACTCTAAACAAATTCTTGGATTTCATTGTTTTACAAAATGCATACATTTCAATATTTAAAGGAAAATCAGTATCACATTTGCAGGTGCACGGATCATGTTTGGTAAGAGTGTCTTGTTCATAACTACTGAACAGCTTTTTGGTTTATTAAGAAATCTTTCTTGGCAACTCAATTAAGGAACAGTAAATGAAAGCAAGCAATGGATGTTCACAATCAACCACTTAGTGAGCAAATAAAAGCAGACACGTCCCTTAAGCACAGATGAACTCACGGGGGATTATCCAGTGAGGCACTGACAATGCTGATCATTAGGCAAGTACACATAGGGTACACTGCACTGCTAAAAAGCTGCAGGATTTAGAAGAGATAGTGGAAAGAAAATGGAAGCTGGCTTTGAATGGATGTGATGATTTGCTGCTCTCAGTCACTGCTAAGAATCTTAGCAAGAATGGTTTGTTTGTTTTACAAAAGATGGCTGTCCTTTTCTCAGGTATTTCCGAGGCACTCATCGATGTCTTATATGAAACGCCCGGTTATTTAAGAAAACCCAGGATGACAGTTCTGTCTCTATTAGGATGGTGTTGGGCTAAGCAACAGGAATAGCAGTAGTACTGTTAAGAGTATTCGGAGAGAATTAAACATAGTCTATGCCAGTTTACAGCCTCTACAAATATGAAAACTGTGCATATCTACAGCAACTGATTTCAGTGGAAAATTCAAGTACAGCAATATCTCCTTGTGCTAATGGAGAATACAGTAATGTTATCCATAAGCTTCCATTTCCAGGAAATATGTCCAGAGTCAAATCTCATTTTGTGTACTTTTTTAAGTGCTTGAAAACTCTTACAGTATTGAGCAGAGCATTTGATGAATGTAAAGACTAGTTTGGTAAGTTTTGTGACTTTTTTTTTAGTTTTTTTTAAACATTTCAAACACTGCAACAATGCAGAATATACACCCAAAAATTAAAAAAACTATTTCTAAAATAAAATGTTGAAAAAAAATTAGAATCAGTTTCACTGAAAAGGCTCAATAAAGTGCAAGCAGTAAATGAGAGGGTTTACATAGTAAAGAGTGAAGTCTAATAAATTTGTACAATCTGTATTGCTGCCAATGAGAGACACGTTATAAAAATGTTTTACCTCGACGTCATGCCCTCATATAAAAATATATTCTAATTGCCTTGCAGTACAATCAGATCTTGACAGAACTGAAAAAGTAAAGAACACTGAAATGCCACCACTCCTTTTCAGGAGTGTCTGAAAGGAAGAAAATATGTAGATTTATGCTACTGCAGTGTACTCTAATTAAGTGGATGAACTGGATTAGCTATTTCCTAGTACTGGCTAATTACTAGTATAGTAATTGCCGATGAAAAAGATGCATTGCTACTTACTTGCATTGACTCACCACCACTTCTTGAGAAGGCATTCAGGAGGTGCCACATTGCAAACATGGAACTCATTCCTGTGCAAAATGCTCATGCTTTGAGCTCTCACTAAAGCAGAGCTCTCTAATTACTGAACAGAAGTATGCACTACAGCAAGTATTTTTACATCAGAAAATATTTTCTGTTATTAAATCTACAGGTATTTTGCCTCGCAAAAGCATCTCCTGCTTGCAGCAAGTCATTTAACTGAAATAACCAGGTCTTCAAAGTGTAGCACAACTTCAGTGATTCCAATGAATTGAAACAAAACTTTATAGCATCACCTGTCACCCTATGCAGGAATTTGTTTTTACCTGGAGCTTTGTTTTACGAAAAATAATAAGCAGACTGCAGAAGTCTTCCCAAAAGAGGGGACATTTTCAAATCATTTACTGTCCAGCCAGATTCTTTGGTGTTCGGGAATAGCTACTGTAGTATCAGCATGAACAAGCAGCAATTATTTTCCTTCATACACTCCTGTTTGTCCCGTAAGGCCCATCAGCAAAGTTTCTGCTAGTGGCAGGTATTAAACAAAGCTAGGGAAAATACTTCTTGATCACTATTTGAGACTGAGGTCTGATCAATAGCATCTGATGTCCCCCTTTCAGTGGGGATTTTCTACATGGTAAACAGGCAGGATTTCCACTTGTGACTAGCACAGAACTATGACAAACTTACATACTGGCTAGTCATTCAGTTTAATCTACTGAAATTCAAAATTAGTATTTTTCTATTCAAAAGACTCTTTACTTTTTATTCTCCAGTTTTTGCTAATACAAGACATTATATATTTTTTTATATATATTAGCATATATTTTGCTGATACAAGTTCATTATTGCACATCTATCGCCAAGACTTTTAACTGCTCCAAAATGGTGCAATGTCAGGTGCTTAATAAAGCTCTGTGGAGACCCTGGTCACCTACTAAATGGTAAATAATGTCAGTACCAACTTTGATTTTTGAAGTTTTGCTGTCCTTTTTTTAAAACCTCTCAACCATTCCCAGTTTCAATTAAAGGACCCCAAATACTCACTGTCAAATAATGATGACACAGTCTAAATTAAGAATACCTTGTGAGAGCAGCAACTTTGCAACAATATCAACTTTAAATAAAAGTAGATTACTAAAATAAAGTCTGTATAGCCTTTTAACTGTGAAATTATGAAATAATTTGTTTTTACTTATGATTTTTCATTCTTACAAAGAACTGTTGGCAACAATTATAACTAATTGTTTTCCTGAAGAGTAGGTGTTTTTAGCGTCGTAATCAGTGTAACAGTAGACAAAAAAGTTTTTACATATAATGAGTTTAAATAAATTTAAGACACTTTTCTGTAGGGTCATCATCAAATGATGCTCTTTTCAATAATTTGTGTAAGCTTCTAAACCACATAAAGGATAACGCACATTACATTTTATTCACACTATAAAAAAAGCACAATATACAGGCCATATCCTTTAAAGTGCAACACAACAGAACATTTCTGCAACATTCAGGTTCTTCAAAAACCCACAAAAGTAGGTATTTAATATTTAGGAACAAATTCTGTTCGTAGGTGTATTGACACTGAATCTAAACTCTGAATGGTTATCAAGCTTGTCCTTGCTGTAAGTGCCACGCTAAAAGCGATGCTTATGACCACTAAACAGTATTATCTTATCTGCTTCCATATTAGACAGCCTCATGTCTCATGTCCACAATGAAAGCTTTTATCCTTTAGTCAGTGAGGAGCACCTGCAGAGCCCTTTATTGAAGACAGTTCTTTGACTATGTTCAGAAAACCTCTTTAAAGTCCACTTAGCTTCACCATACAGGCTACTGCTTCAGATGTCAGATCTACCAAGAAAAATATGTCAGAGCAAGCATGTCTCTGAGTTGGCAGCGCATGCTTCACTATGTTTGGCACTATCTACCAAATGTATTGGTAACACACAGTATAAGCACATACCAATTTGCTTTTCACTTCATAAATATTTTTGGTTGGATGTTTTGCTAATAACAGTTGGAAAACCTCATTTGTTCCTGAGATGAACATGACAAAACAAAGTGAGCTCCATCTAAAGCTGCCAACAGGACATTCTTCTGCATTTCCAGCCTTGCTACCTGCCTGCTGAGCCAGATTTACAATCTCAATCCTCCCCAAGGCGCCACTTCTGAGACTCTTCTTGACGCACATCTGGCCTGATCTGGTTTCTCATTCCACCCAGAACATTTGAGGTTGCCTCTGTTGCAACAATGAAAGGTTTGACCACAGTTGGTGGGATTTGGCGGAGGACTCCTCCTACCGCTCCAGTGACTCCTCTGTTCTCATGCTCACGAGCAGCAGTCTCATAGATGGTTTGGGCTGTGTCCGTAATCCCCTTTCAGAAAATAAAGGAAATCAGTTACACTGAAGAAGAAAAGGCAACCTCTCCTAGTTTTAAGGGAAATTTTAAACCGCTCAGCATTTTTCTTCTTGGTGATTTGTATTATAACTGTACTAAAACAATACTGATATAAATATAATTTAGTTCTTCTAATGAAGCTTAAAATAACACTCCTATGAAGTTAGAGATGCAAATATTTCATGCAACTTCTGCTGGCACATCTTGCGTGCAAGGGAAGAAGCTGTGGGGTACTGTCAGCTGTTGAAAAAATGACAAAATTCACTGGAAACTCAGCTGACACCTTACTTCATAGACACTATATAAGGTGCAACTAACAAAAGTACAACACAAAATACAACAAAATCAGGTCAGCATTCTAAATTATAACACACTGTCATAGTAGAGGAAGGTTTCACTTCTCTTAAATCCTGCATTATGCTTAAACACTACCTCCCTCAGAATTAACAGTAACTGCAAAGGTGGTCAAGCAGAAAGGGAAGGAAGGGAAGGATGGATGACAGAGCACAGGAAATCAAGTATATGTGGCTCAGAATAATTGTAAACCATCCCAACGGCAGAGCACTCAAATCCTATTCATACTCATCTGCATGACATCTTAGCTTTTTTCTGCTTTTTCCATTCAAGATTTCTGTTGGTTTATGATTACTGATGAAGACAGTCTAGTTCAAAGATGAAATCTCCTCCCTCCATTTGGCCAACCTAAATTAACATCTGTTAATTTATTCGCTGTTTTAGGAAGTAATTCTTAACTTTGGTTCCCAGCAATTGCTTCTGCACTCACCTCTTTCACGACACTGTATGCTTTGGCTACACCCTCCCGCAGGTCGACTGGCTGATGAGCCAAGCGATGGCGAGGGAACCGTTTGATCTTTTTTGCTTCAATAAAGGTAGGCCCTGGTGATACCATGTCATAAGCAGTTTCTGCAGCTGCCTGCATATCAGGAGCAAATGCAAAACATGTAAGTGTTACAGCACCTGATCACAAATTTAAACTACTAATACGGGGAAGTCATTGAAATAAAAGAATTCTTATTCCATAAATAATAGTCATCAAATCAGATTAAGGTTTTGTACAAGAATTTCTGGAATGTGCAGCTCTAACTATACAGTAACTCCATAATGAAAGAATGAATGTTGTAGGTTTGGGTGGGGTTTTCTCCCATCCTAATTGTTTACTCTTCAAAGGCATCCTCTAAACTGCATAAAATGCTCACGATAGAAACTGAACATTTGATCAATGGTATTTCTTACCAACACACAAACACACATATAATCCCACTTGTGATTAATAGCACTGGTTTTCTGACTATATATGTTCAAGTTTGGGCACATATACTATTTTTGTGAGATCAGGTCATAAAAGTGTATTTTTATTGTATTTTCATATATTTTATATTAAGAAACATAAATTTATTAACACTTTAATCCAAGATTACCTTAGGGTTACACCCAGTAAGCTTTATAGACTTTGTGTAGATCTACAGAAATAGCACTTGTTTGGGTGCTTTAAAAAAAGATAAGAATCTACTACTGGATAATACATATGCACGAAGAACTCATCTTTCTCAGTATCAGTGATTTTTTTAGTGAAGCTGAAAATTTTCATATAAAATTGTACACTGTAATACATTAAAGATATTAAGAAACAAGCAGCGGCTTGGGCATTCAGCAGTATTTTAACACAATTTTCTAACCATTGCATTTGTTGCCATAGTTCTCACCTCACAGATTGCTGAAAATTTTGCCCACTCTCTGGTCTCCTATTTATACAGCTGCCTTTTTTTCTAGTACATGCTCCCAACCTTAAATCTATAGCATTAAGATATTAGCCTAATATAGAGCACTTACTAGGCACACCTCTCATTTTACATCTAACTTAGGGAGTAGTACACTCTACCTGTATAGTCTGAACCATTCTGTTTGTTAGCTCCAGTGCTGCCATCGCAGTGGAAGTACCAAAGGAAGCTGCTCCTCTTTGAAAGCCTCTGACAATACGACCATCCTTGCGGTACTGCTCTATTGGCAACCACACCAGGTCTTTCAGACCTTGCACTGAAAATGAAGGCACAACAGCAGAGTCAGAAAGTTCTCTTAGATAAGAAGAATGCCTTGAAAGGAAGTGAAAACAAGAGTCAACATGGTTTGTGGTGGTTTTTTGAGGAGGGAGAGGTGTTGTTTGGTTTTTAAAGAAAGACATTCATATGTAGCTGAATAGAAGCAAGAATTAACTTACCTAACTGCACAAGCGAATGCATAGGCCCTACTCCTCCCAAAATTCCTGGTAGCTGATTTTTCTTTATATCATTAAGCCATTCACTGATGGCATAGGAGAACAATTTATCCACACCTAATAAACTAAAGTAAATAGAATTATTAACTTTTTTTAAACAAACAATTCATAATAAGATAGATGCATTCACTATTCATTGAAGTAAAAGATGCCATTTAAACAAAAGGAAAGCTTTTTCAAGTGTCCTCTTCTGCTGCTGTTGGCTAAGCCAAGCATTTCAAACGTATATGCTTCATAAAACAAACTCAAAACTGTATAATCACATCCAGTTTCATAGGAAGTGAACATAAAACTAAAATAAGGAGTTTATCACCACAACTAGCACATGTATTGAATTCTGTTCTGCATTAGAAGTTCTTCTTGAATTTTATATATATATATATTTCAAAAAAACCTAGAATAAAGAAATATTTGTAAAGTCAAAAAGCATTTGGATTTTAGAAGGGCATCTTAACAGAAAATTTGCTTTGCATTTGCAATGTTCAGTTATTCCCCATAAACTTATTCAATTTGCAATAGCAGTGTGGATCTACATTTTGATAAACTTACCCGTGTCTGTAACAAAGCCTCTTCAGCTTTAATTCCGAGCAGTTCAACTGAGCAAGCCCAATAAGAATGCCAGCTAGTGTTCCCTGTAAGTGAAATACTTTGTTATCACATAAATTTACTCAACCCGTACAACCTGTGAGAAATAATTTCATCATCTCAACTCTTACTCACAGGTATTTTGTCTAAACATTCTCCCCCAGTCTCCAAAATGCTACTCATTACAGTGCTATGAATCATGTTACATGGAAACTTGCAAAAAAGGAAACTTGGCTTAACCTGCTACTTCTAAGAAAAACATCTGGATACAAGAGGGCTTCTTCAGAAATAATAAGCTATAATAAATTATGTAAACACAGCTCTGGCTTTAGTATGTTCCAGGCATTCTAAAGCTACCATATTTCATGTTTCCATTTCTGATACCTGGGCAAATTCAAGAAGTTGCTGCTTCCACCTTCCCCTGTTTTCTTACTGATTTGCCATAACAAAGTACAAGTCTTGTGCTAACAGGACTTTTTTGATGTCTGCTTCTAAACTCAGTGTGATAAAGAATGCATATTTTAACAAGAAGCATGAGCATTTTTTTCATCTGTAATAGATTCTGCCATTGCCACTGAGGCCCATATGTTACTAGACTGCAAGGAAAGGAAACAAGGAGAACAAACAACAATATTTTATTCTGGCACTAATGAGGAAAAAGTAAAATAAAATGCACAATTCTGGCATCAGACAGTGGTATCATACTTTGAGGGGCACTGCAGCTCTACACTATGATTTCAAGCCAATCATTGAGCTCATATATACGCCAATCAGGTTCCAGTCTGAGTTAATCATCCGTGGGGAGTCCACCCCCAAGTTTTCCAATTAAAACGGAAATAAGGTTAAGCTTTACTGAAACTAAGGGGGAAAAAAGTGTTCTAGATTTGTCATGATCACATCCTTAATGAGTACAGAACATAAAAATATACCCCCACTGATGAGGAGCAGGGAGGGGAAAGCAAAACAAACAACATCAGATTTTTGTTCTATAGCATCAGCATTATATACAAACCTGATCCATTGATACATGCTTGCCATGGTAATCAAGCCGTATTGGAACTTCTGATGTAAAGCGAAATTCTCTGGGACATACAAAGAAAATATCATAGTGAGAAACATAAAAAGGAAATAAAATTATCCTTCCAAAAAGAAACTCATGGCTTCCCACCCTCCTGGAATAGGATGTCATAACCCTTTTCTGTAAATCATAAATCCTTTAGTTACTCTGTTAGTACTTCAGAATAAATGTACAAAACACAGTGGCAAATTCAGCTTTCCTTGGTTTATTCCCATCTAGTTCAGATTAGCATTTGTAATAAATATAACAGTCCTGCAAATCTGCTACTAATCCCACAAGTGAGCATCGTTGTGTTAAACAAACAAACACCCACAAAAATGATGGTTCTGTGGGCAAAATTTAGTCCTGCAAGTGGAACTTGACAAAAAATTCTGTCGGTAATGTATGTGGTGAAACAGAACCACAGCCACGCTATTACAATTTAGCTCTGCACTGCTTACCACAACACACATCTATTGTTAGAGGCACTTATGATCTGAATGCACATGCAAAAACTTCTGCATAACAAGCTACAATTTTCATAGTCACTTCCCAGTCAGGGCTACATTAGAGTTTCTCTTGCAATATTTTAATTTCATATTTCTCTTCCATGATATCCTTATATCCTCTTCCTCTATATACTCTCATCTCTGGTTATATTAAATCTAATTTATAGTTAGATGTAAGAGTACAAACACTGCTCTTTTTATGCATTTGTAAAACATCTCATTACTGGTTCTGTATGGGGAGGAGATTTAATTATTTCCTAGTGCACAGTAGTGTGCAAAAGTTAATAAAAATCATTGGTGACCTTCCAGTGACAGAAACAAATATATTTGCTTTCCACAACCAGCCAATAAACAAAATTGCAAAAACAAAACAAAAAAAAAATGCACCTTGCCCTAAGGTCTGAATAGTTTATCATCACTTTCTTAAAACATTCAGCTATGTGTCACTAGAAATTTTGTAACAAAAGTTTACCTGAAAAATACTGGCTGATCACTGTATGATGTCGTTTCTTGTGAGAAATTATCATCATCTCCATTAACCACATCCATAGAATCAATGCTGCCATTTTCATTTCCTTGCTTGTGTGATGAAAAAGAAATTACTGGACTTGGTTCCTTAAGGCTGCTGACATGCCTGGGCAAACTACAGGTAACTTCAGCACCAGGAGACTTTTTAACTAAGAAAAAAGTTATACACCATAAAGTGACTCATATTTTTCACAGTGATTACAGAAAGATTGTATTTACACAATTACTGTGTCCTTAGTAACTTCTAATGCTCATTAGCAGGAATTACTAGCAGGGCAATATTTAGATTCTCTTAGTTATTATTAAAAGCTATTACACTCAGCTTACATTGAGGTCTGTGCATCAGCATAAATAATGCATCTGGGTCTAATGGCAGTATTGCACAGGGCTTCATCACCTATGCATTTCAGCATGACATCACAACAGAAATAAGTAAAGTATAGCTGCTAACAAATGCCCAAATATAGTTAATAGTGGAAATATGCTTTCCAATATATACCACTTTTGCATCAGATAGTATAACTGATTAGAAGTACTGCTTCGACTGCATACACACATTATTTAATACCTCTGGCATAAAACAGTATGTTTGTCTAAAAGCTTGAAGTTGTCTAACACACAGTTCAAGTTCATAAATAAGCAGCACAGTGTATTTGTTTTATCTAATAATAACTCCCAATAGCATATACACAGTCCTCAATTTTTCAATAAGCTCTTACTAAATATGCTCCAGTTTTGGTTAAACCTTATATAGAATTAAGATTCCAGGTGTTGAAGACCTTTGTTCATATTTATAAAAAGCTTAAATACCTAAAGCTTCTGAGTTCTAAAAGAGCAGTCATTAATGTTAGTGCTCATACCCCCAAACAAGTTTTTATACACACAAGATTCACATGTGAATTTATAGACACGTACACGAATTAAAGGAGAAAGAAGTGGCAATTTTTTTAGAAATATACCTTCAGGATCTGGAGTAACTAAGAGTTCTACTTCTGTAGAAAGGCTAGTGAAAAAGTCCTTCAGGAAAAACAAGGCATCCTAATGGCAAAAAGGAAAATACAATCAGGTTAAAATAAATACAAAGACACAATTCTCTAAAAACATTACCTACTATTCCAGCTCTATTTCTATGCAGATATGAAACAAACCAAATTTTTTTGGTTTTGATCCTTTAACATATGCACAAACCACATAGAAATGGAGGAACCAGGAAGACCCTCTTGGCCAATGCACCTTGCTCCATATAATAGGATTTCATGATCTATCTAGCTCTGTCTTAAAAATTCAGCATTATTTTGATCATTTCTACTCTCATTTTGGAGACTGGTCCAGAACCCAGCTGTTTTAATGGCTATAAACCTTTCTCTGATTTGCACTAGAAGGTATTTAGGTATAGTTTATATCCTTCTCTAATACTGTCAAAGTCAATCAAATCATTACAAATCAGGTCTCATCACTGCTTCATTAAAAGGCATTAATATCTATGATATTAATGCCTTAACAATGTCTTAAAGTTATTACATCCCAGTTTCTTTTTTGGACAGATGTATCACACTGGTACCTTATTCATCCTGTCAATAATGACAACTGGACTTTCTTTTCCATTTTTTACTTTTAGCTGGTAAGAATGACAGCTTAAGTAGTAATAACAAGTATTTCTAATATGACTGCATGCAGCCCTGTGCTTCCAAAAAAGCTGTGGTTAATTTCATAGAAGTTGTAAATGTGAATTTTGTTCATGGTTCAAAAGATGAAAGGGTTCAAAAAGTAACCAAGAGGGAACATATTTCCTCCCTAGATGGCAGTATTTCCAGGCTATTTTTTTCTAGATGAAATTATTGCAAACCAGACAGAGTTCAATTTTGCTAATAGCAAAAGGAAAACCTGGTCTCCAATATGTGCTGAAAGATGAAAAGGTAGGTAATGGAAATCCTAATTCTGCTCTTAAAAACCTAAAACCTGTGTATCTCTCTGCAGATGACAAAATAAGGAAGAAATGCCGAAACAAAGAGTAATAACTGCATTTTACATTTGCCTGCACATACATAGCTCTTACTGGTTTAGAAAAAACCCAGATGTTTCTTGAATATATCAAAAATACCTTGCACAAAGGCTTGCTAAAGAAAGTAAAACCATTTCTGTTCTTCCTGCCACTGCAGCTGATAGCAAGACAAAGCCTTCAAGTTATTAGAAGCATTTCTCGAGTGTCAAGTGCCCTTGACTAAGATGTTGTGAACCACTTCTAGATTAATGATTAACCTTTTTCAATTAAAAACAATGAACAAACAAAACCAGATCATTCAAGAATAAGTAGTTCTTTTTAAAAGCTGTGATTCCAAGCCCTTTGAGATTATCAGAAGTTTCAGGAGGAAACATCTTTGCCTAAAGACATTCTTAGTTTTTAAATAGAAAAATCTAGTCTTTGTAATAGCTGGAGCAGAAGCCAAGTTCTAGCATGGATATAAATGGAACAACAGCGATCCAAAGATTAAATAAAAAAGGTATCACACCAAGGAAATGTAAAACATAAAATATGTATGATGGCTAAAAGTACCTGGTTAAAAGAAGCCCCACCTACCATTAAATAAAGAAAAAATTACTTGGTTTTTTTTGCACTGGCACAACCAACCTGGTCAATATTGAGGCGAAGTGGCATTAGTGAAACACGTAAACAACATTCCTGTGGGGATCTGCCAGACTCTGGACGGACATGTAATGCTTTAACTGTCAACTGAAAAAAAACCCAACACAATTATTAAATCTCAGAACACCAGCTAGGAAAAGCTTTTACTGCAAAACCTCAGTACTAGCATGATTCCACTTAGCAACCACAGTATTGAGTAAAAACTTACTCTGAATGTTATAAAAAAAATAAAGTTAAAATAAACTCCCCCAAAAATTAACAAATCCTTTATAGAACCAGTAAGACTACTGTATACCACAAAAATACAAATCTGCATGTGTAGTGAAAAGTCTCAACACTGATACAAGCAGATATTTGCTCAAAACCAAATTGTGAGCGCTACCAAAATAGTCCTGCACATCTATTTTTTTAACTGACAACCTCAAACCCATTAACACCTGACACGCTAACATTCAAACTGACTTTTTAATTAGTCTTAATATCCACAGAGAGTCAAGCAAATAACTATAAACAAATTATATTACTTCAGTGCTCCACGAACTCCTGTTTCTGCTTCTGCAAGATTAAGTGTACATAGCCCCCAAAATTATAGTTCAACCACTGTAATTGTAACGAATTAACATATTTCATAGCTATACCATGTTTGAATGTGCTTTTCTGGGCATCTCCTTACTGCAGTAGAGATAGAGAAATTTATTCATTTGCGATGTAGCTAAGCGATCTCTGATCTCCAGGTCCTGAACAATAAAAACTTGTCGTGACACTGGCTGCTCCAACAGACAGGATTCACCTTCTGCACCACCTGGAGGATACACCTCATGCTGGAATTTCACCTTTTAAAAAGGAAAGCCAGCATAATCAGTTTCACTGAAAAACAACATTTAACAGCAGAATACTTCCTTAAAAAATAAACAAAAAAACCCAGGAAAGCACACCACACATAAGAACTTTTAAAGCCGTCTACTGTTTTAAATTTACAGAAATGATATTAAGATTTCTGGAACTATTCATGTTTTTACATATCTAGCACTAGAAACCTTCCAATTTCTAGTTGTGTACATGTTCGTATTTTAGCATGCAAATTCAAGCCACAACAAAAAGTCAGGATAAGACAAGGAATGAATTTCACTTTTTTTTAATATTCACTCAGCTTTTTCCTCTCAGTCCTGACATCTTTCTCACCTCATGGTGAAGCCTGTACCAGGCAATCTTGCAAGTCTTGAATCCTGCACCCTCTAACACTTAAGAAAAAAATGCTTCTTCCCTACCAACTGACTTCTCAAGTGGCTTCTTGCTGTCTTGTTTCCTTTTTCTTACTCACTTTACTCCATATATATTCTAATCCAGTATTTTTCTTAAATTCTAAGTTATCTTCATTTGGTCATCCCTTGATGTAGCTCTCATTTCCAGCTGTGGTGACCTACAAACCATCCCCTGTCCGCGCAAATCCCGCCGCATCCCGGCCGGCAGTGGAACGCTGCTGAGCGCACACAGCGAGCGCGGCAGCGGCCTCTGCCGGCGCAGAGCTGTGTCCCAAGGCAACACCGTTTGTGACACCTTTTATTCTCTTTCATTTCCCTAAACATTACTGTTAAGCCTTTCACCAAGTATGGGGAAGTAGGGGGAAAAAACCTTTATACCACTTCATGCTTTATACCACTTCACACCCACTTTCATTAAATATCTGCACACTAAGAGATGGCTATAATTCTACATATGAAGTTTTCTAGGTGGAATATTAAATTATTCCCTTTTTCCTCTTTATTGCAATGTCACGTTTTTTTCTAGAAAAGGCTGCCTTAAGTATCACATTTCTGGCAAGCTTGAAGTGCTAATGGAATGAATTTTAAGTTTTAGAACTGCACATAGACTATAAAAGGCCTTTATTTTTATGTAGTGTCTTTCACTTTTATGGAAACATTTGAAAAAATCTTAATTTTAAAAAGATTCTGTTATCAAGCCATTTAACATGAAATATGTTTAACTCCTCACCAATACTATTCACAGCATCAGGAAAAAAGCTTCTAGTTCCTATGTTAGAGCTAAGCACAGCTTTAAAAACAACAGTAAGATACTTATGCCTGAAGGAAACACAGGAACAATACTCTGATACAACTAGATGTTACTTCATATCCAGTTATCAAACTGATACACTGAGTATTCTCAACAGATCTATATCTTGCTTACTTTGTTAGAATACTTAATTTCATAACAGGTGTATCTATTCAGAATGGAACTGAAGAGAGAAAAACAGAACAGCAGTTGCAAAACTTGTTTATAATAAAAAAAAACTTGTAAGAATACTGTAATGGATATCCTTTATCTTTAGAAACAAGCCTACTCAGCAAGTAAATACTATGCTAACACTAACAGTTTTTGTTGAACAAATTCTACATTCATCACCATCAAAGTGATTGCTTAGATGTAGATACTGTTGAAAGAAATAGTACTGAACTCTAATGGAAAGGTGTTATCAAAGGAGTATAACATGTAAAGATATCCACACACAGACTCTCATGGCTGAAGCTGTTTCTGTCATTCACCTTGCTTAATTGTATTTCCATTAGGAAGTCTGGGTTTCTTCCTCTTCCTCCACATGCTGTATTCCGTCCATGCCTTGTCGGCGTATGAGAAGGAGAACTATGAGGACTTCTGGGGAAATAAAAAGCAAAAATACGGTTTTGCAGATCAAAGTTATCCCACTGTTAATCTAAAACGAAATGCACTGGATGTAATTTATTACTATTTTAATGATATTCAAAGAAAGATTGAAATTGTGTTACTGTTAGCCAAATAATTTCTTTTTGTTCAAGTAATACATACCTAAGCAGAATGCCAGGTGTATGTATCCCACCAAATTAACATTCATAAAACATTTCCTTAATTTTGGCTGTGATAATTTTACTCTTTAGTTCACATGACATCCTGTAAACTTACTCTTATGCTCCTTAAGCACTGACCTCTTTAGGAAAATCTGACTTCTAGTATTACCCTAAAACAAAATCCATCCTTCCATTCCCCCCAAAAAATGAGCAAAATCAAACCAAATTTGTCCAGGTTAAGACACAGGAAAAATACACTCTGATTTGTGGAGTTAAACTGAATAAGATTCTAGATGATCTTTAAAATCCCTTCCAACCCAAACCATTCTGTGATTGATTTCTTGTGAGAAGGGAGCCAAGAAGCAAGGGAGACTTGAGACTGAACAATAAGATTACTCCAAATCAAAAGAAAATTAAGTATTTCTAAATCTTCTAATCCACATAATGAGATCAAACACTTACATGAAACTTTTAGCTGGAGAAGTTGGCGGTGCAGTCCCAAAATCCCTTCCGCCATAAAGATGCCAAATAAGCGATATTTCTTTTACAACATAGCGTACAAGAGGAACAGGAAAATGAAGGGGAGCTTTGCTTGTATCTGTTTTTTTTATAGGTTGGCTGAAATGATTATCCTTTATAATAATTGCATCATCAACCATTATTTTTATAACTGGCTCTTCTTCTTTTTCCTAATTAAAAAAAAAAGCATATAGCATTGACAAGGTGAAATCTGCTTTCTTTACTAAGATGTCTAAATCTTTCCTATGAAAAGGAAGACTTTTCTGTACTGTCTTCTAAAGCTTATACAACACATGATTGGTTTAGAAATGTTTCTCATAAAGACAAAAGCATATGAAAAAAAAGTAGAAGCTGCAAAGTAGTCAAAAACAACAAAAAAAAACCCCAAACCAAAACAAAAAACTTCCCCACCCAAACTATAAACAAAAAGTACTAGCTGAAAGCAAACAGAAAACCACAGAAGAGCCCAGGCTACCCTATTAGCACTTCTGGAAACAAACAAGCTCAACTATAACTGGGAAAATACAGCCTCTAATCAGGGACCCAGGAACTGCTTCTGTCTGTTAAGAAGAATACCACCAGACAACATGAACACGATGCAGAGGATAGACATTGGTGTGAGGTGACACACAAGCTTTTCTCTGAGGTTTGGCAAGGATCTTAGGTCCTTAGAAACACTGAGATCTTAGATTAAGAGAGAAATGAACAAAAGACTAGAAGATGTGCAAAGCTGCTGTTTTGATAAATGCTGGTTTTTGCTTAACACATTTTTTTCCTAACTAGGTCATTATTGTAAGTCAAAATGACAATGATTAAACATGACTAAAATGTAGGAAAACTGCCAGTACAGCTTAATGTAACATTCAGATCAGACAACAATTACATAGTGCTGCGATATAGAAAAATCGTATCTATTTGAAAATACTTGCACTCATTCCTAACAGTAACATTGCATAAATTCCTTTCAAACAGAAAAACATCACTAAGCAATCATGGAAGTCTACGAAATCTAATTTGTCCAAGTTTTACATAGGCTTTTCTCTAATTCAGTTTATATATGGATTTTTTTTAGTAATTTTCAAAGGAACTTACAGCAACAGCAACTTTAGGTGCAAAAAGAATGCAGAAATCATCACTTTCTGCCGGAACGTCTCCCATGGCCTCGCTTAACAGGTGATGAGTAAATGAAGCATAAGTGGGACTTGGCTCTTGTGAGACATTTCCACTTTCATCTGGAAACAGGAAGAGATCTGAGCAAGATGGTTCCTGAGTTTGAGATTTGTCATCCAAAACTCCTGAGAGTTGAAGGAGGGTGGAGAAAAAAATATGTTTCAGTGGAAAGATCCTTACAAAATATGAAAATCAAGTAAGAGTTAACTAGTGCTTGTTATTTCAATTATATCAAGGAAATTTGCTTATTATATCTTGAATCAATTCCTACTATGAATAAAATACAATTCTCAAGTTTGTCATTGTGGTAGCAAGACCACAGCATCAAAAACTTTCAGTACTACAGTGACTGCTCACCTTCCACCACAGAAAAGAAGACCAGACATCATGGAAATAGTAATGGAATAGAAATCTATTTGCAGTACAAAATCTTATCAAATTTAAACCTGAATTACACTCCAGCCATGATACAGAAGCCATAATCCTGTGATAAAATCAACTACCTTGTTCTATCTGCTAATTCAAAAAATTCTTCACAGCAAGAAGTTCTTTCTGTGACTCGGAACTGTACCATCTTCCTGGACTACCCTCATACACAGAAGACAGGTCTTTGCTTCCTCCACACGAACTTACACTCATACAGAAGTTGCGGTCTTGACAGAGACCCAGAGTCAGATTTCTTCCTTGCTGCTTTCAGTACCTCAGTAATGTGTATTTGACTAGAATCTCAAAGTACTTCCGCATTACTATTATTAGAAGCAAGAATCTGTTCCATAGTTTGAAGACTTCAGACATCCTAAGTACGTGCTCTGATTCCTATTGCAGCATCTCTACATACACAAAACTTTCAATCCCACTTTCTTTCCAGAGAAGTTGTACTTCATACATAGTTAGGCCTTCAGAGGATTCTTACCATTAGACTCCTGCTTCATGGCAGAAGCAGTCTGTTGAGTCTCAATTTCTTCCATTGCATCACTCATCAAATCCCGTAAAATCTGCTGCTCTGATTCAGCGAGGCCTGGTCCGTGGGAAGATGGTTGGCTAAAGGTCTCTACCTGTAGGAGAGCAACTATACATAGTTACATCTCAAAGACAAGAGATGTCAAAAAAGATTTTGCTAGAACAGCTTGATTCACAGCTCTTAAACTGTGAGAAAAAACACCTTAACTTGTTAAATAGTCAAGTGATCTGAAACACCAAGCTGCATGATTCATAAAGTAGGTTAGAACATTATGGTTCAGGGTATTTAGATCATCAGAGTACCTGGACACCTTGTATGTGTCCTGAAATTTTCTTCTTTAGATAAGAATAAAGTACAAGAGGTAAACAGCACAAAATATTTTACAGTATTTACTGACCAAAGTAGGAAAAAACCCAAACCATTATTTTAACTCTGAAATATATTTTAAATTAGATACAATCTGTTAATTTCTTTGCAGGAAATCGCATATTATTTGTAAACAGAATGGGGATTAAAATTAAAATATATCATCAAGAAGCAAAAAGTTAAGTTGCTATCATTTTGCCATTCTATACCTTCATTTTTGGCTTGCTAACTCCACGTTTAACTTCTGTCTTAGAGGGTGGATGTAAATCACCATAACTTGCAATATATTGTATGAGATTCATTAGTGCAGCACACGAATCAGAGCAGGTACGAATATGGATTACATCACTGGAACAGTGCAGCTCAAAACGTGGTTTAGTCTAGATAGCAAGAATGAAAAGAAGAATACACTTCAAATTATCCTGAAGTTCCAAAAAAATAGCACAGACACGGATGTTTTTAAATTATTTTACTTAACTAGTCTGAAATGGAGTTAAAAAAAAGTACAGGTAAACTGAAAAACCTTCCTTGATTTTAAGTATAATAAAGTAATTTTCAAATCACCATCTCTCAGGAAGATTTTACATTTTATTTTGTTTGTGATTAAAGACTTACTCTTTCTCCATCAGAATCAGATTTTACTGCTGTAATGGTTAGTTCCAGAAGTCCCATATCCATAACACGAACATAATCTGAAATATGATAATTTAAAAAATACTAAGACAATAACAAACACTATATACCTATAGTTATAAAACTATTAGAAGCAGGATGAGCTGTAAAGGAATCTTTTTTATCAAAACCTTTTCTATCTCTGCATTTCTTTCTTACATGAGGATTACTTTCAGAGTTCAAGTTTCAGCTACTCAAATCAAGAACTTGAATCTTTTCAATCCAATACATCACTCCCACTATCACCATCTGTGCGCAGTGTAATCTTTTAAGATATTTATCCTCATCCCATCTGTGTGAGGTAGAGAAACCAAGCCACACAGAAGCTGAATGACTAAACATTCTATCAGTTTTTTAGTTGAAGTGAGAGAGAACACATGTTCATATTGTACTAATCTTTCAGTGCCACGAATAACTGATTTGCCCTCTTTTGTTGTTTAAATAGAACAAGCATACCTTTACTGTGCCCCCTACTAGAGATCTCTTCCCTAAGCTAAATACACACATTTGTGGGCACAATGTTTCATTATTTCTCCAATTCATTTGTTAAATATTGATTTAAGTTCCTTAGTGCTTAAAGGCTCTTACTACTTGAATGAGAGCAACCCAGTTGATATGATTTTTTTCAGAACCTAGAAGTCTGTGCCATATAGCATCTTTCAAGCTCAACTATTTAGAATATACATCTAATGAGACCTCGTACCTATGAAAATTTCTTTCTGTGAAACTCCAGATTTTTAAAAATAAGCTTTTTCAAATACCCATTATTAAACTGTAACAAGATACTAGAGGAATTGCAAGATGCTTTTCTCTGACATACTTCTGGATCCACAAATCCAAACCAGAGCACTCAGATTTTTATCAATATTGCACTATTCTCTCATACTCAACTTGCTGTTCCTTATCTCCTCAGGCATCTTCTTCAATAACCTTTATATATAAAGAATACACCTGTAATTTTGTTTCTTTAGGCTCTGCAATTGATTAGTCACATCTAAAGCATCCTTACCTCTATGGAGGTTCACCATAACAGTGTTGCACTTGTCAGACAAATGCAACGCAGCTTCATCTAAAATTATCCTGAGACAAAAACAAGATGAAATAAAAATGCTAGAGAAATGCTGTGCAATTAGTAAGTCAAAATAAATTAGTATATAAAAATATTTACAAACACAAATATACCTAGCATATCTTAAATCCAAACTCTTCACTTTAACCTTTCAAAATTTTCAAATCTACTGACAATTAACCACTGTAAGATATCTTCCCCTTTGCTAATTATATATTTCTTACATTTCAATTTATATATTTGAGCCTTCCTAGAATAAGAAATAATGCCTTAACCCTTAACACTTATTTCTATTTTTGTATTTTGTCTTCTTAATAGAGTTAACAGAACATTTGTTTCAAAGGTCACTTAAAAAGTTTTTTAATAAAAACAATCAACTTGGTAGGTATTTCACAACAGAACAGGTATAACAGAATTAATATTCAACTGAAATTGCAAGAGAAATTATTAGAAGTTACAGATATGTTTGTAAGTCACTAAATATTCAATTAATTAATATACTGTCTCCAAGTAACAAATTATAAGAAATCTTAAGGTTTTACTAATTCATAAAATAGACATAACTTCATTTCAGGACATTTCAGTCTTATCAAAAATGCAGAATTGCTTGTTGTTAAAGGAAGCAATCCAACTAAAAAGTATAAATAAACAAAATTATTTAACCTAATAAAACAGAAGGATTACATGTGAGCAAAGTGTATTTCAAAAGATGGAAACCAGTGTGATCATTTGCACAACATGAATGCTTCTGAGGTCAAAAAAGCAGTCAGGCATTACAAGTTTTACAGGAGCTCACATGATTCACAATCATTTAAATCATACCTGAGAGTAGAAGAGGATTTATCTACTGCAACGCTGCTGGAAATGCTGAAAGTTTCAACAGTAAGTAGAGATCTGACTGGCAAAAACAAGGGCCTAATAACAAATAAGAAAAACAAATTAGTAATTTGGAAGTTCATTCAAAGCCTCATAGATTATCTAACTCCATCTTCCCAGACCTAGGCAAGTCATATCCTACTTTAAATTGCTTCTAGTTTAAGGTATTTCTGTTAAGTACTTTTTCCAAAAGAGCCTAAATAAGTATTCTTTTTAGTACACAAACTCGGACATTCCCGAAGAATAAGTATATAGCTGCAGTGCCAACTTACACACTTGCATTGTACTTACCTGTAATCAAGAGCACAACTCCACAGATGTACATGAAAAGTTGTAATTGTAGCTGGAGGATTATATCCCAGAACAGGCTCATCAGAAATATTCAAAAAATACAAAATCTAAAAATCACAAACATATTAATACTTCAATATCTGTTAAATTAACAAACAACTATGCATCACAAAAGAGAAAAATCTGTAACAGGTATGACAACAAAATGTTAGATTAGTAGAAGGAAAAGGTGTGAACAGTCTCAGATATTTAAAGATGGTTACTCAATGTCTTTATAGAGAAGCATGGAACATAAACAAGACCAAAAAAACCCATAAAAACTGCAGCTTCAAAGGTATGAAAAAGACCAGTCCACAGACACTCAAGTGGCTCCTTGTACAAAGCCTCACAATGCATTTTTAAAACACTGCCCAAATACAGTTTTATTTATCCCTCTTTGTAGCTGTTGTTACAGTGTTTACATTTTCCTTGCTCTCTGAAAAGTTAACTTTTCTTCTAACGCTCTACATTGTTCAAGTTATCTTCAAGTCTTTCTTGGGGGGTGGGCATGGGAAATAGGCTCAGAACCATGTGCACATTCATTGTATAAACAGCTTTTTCATGTACTACCACATAAAATTAACTCCTATCCTCCTCTATGAGATCTGTCATAGTTCTGTCTCAAATATGTTACACTATAAAAGTTCTTCTTAAAATATTCCAAGCCTGGGCCATACCATCACTGCCAGTCTTTTAATTTTTTCTTCTAACTACCTCTGGACAATTTTTTATTTGATCCCTCCCCATCCAAAAAAGATTGCTTGTGATGCACTTGGGAATGTTACTTGAGAAAAACTTCACAGAGCCAAGAAGCAACATGGTGTAAAGCAGGCTACACAAACCCACAGGAATATAATGCTGAGGAGAAAATAATGCCACAGCAGAGTCCAAAGCCCCAAGTTCAGCTCCACACAGTTATACAGTAGCAATGCATGTGAAAATCAGCATATCATACAGACTGGAGGATAAACTGGAGAAGCTTGAGTGTCAAGGGTTACTATCTGTAATCCAGAATGGGGCAAGTACATACAACTACACTGCTCCTGTGCTAATGGCATGTCTTGCCTCATATGCTCACACACAGATCAAGGGGCTCCAGCCCTGCCTGCTATGCTATACCTCTGCATCCACACCTATGAGTACAACCCTTCTCATTCACAAGTACTTGTGTAAACTGCTGCTCACTGCCTCCCCGAAGTCCTCCAGTACTGCTATTCTAGCAATACAAAACAGGAAATGTACAAGCGAGAAATGAGTCTTGAAGGATAAAGTGAGCAGAAGGGAGAAATACAGAAGTGCTTCCAGTACTGCAAGTAACACGTTTGCTTGTTTTGAGGGTATTTTTAACTTAAGGATTATTTATGTACTTGAATTGCACTACTGACATTTTTCCTCTGAATTTTAAACAAAACACAAAACCCAACAGCACAAAATAAACAGCGCCCCCCGCCCCGAGCCTCCCTGACATGTTATGGGCAGAAAGTTAGGATGATGAGAGGAACAGTACCAACTGAATAGACAAGAAATAATTTAAAAGTAAGACTGTCAATGGTCTCAAAGAGAAACAAGAAAGAAAGAGTAACACTTTCAAGAGCAGAGTACGATAAGGCACAGTTTAACATCAAGATTTTCAATCAAGATTTAGTTTGATAGTTAAAGCAGTGAGACTGAAATTGAAGATGTAGTTGAGAACACTGTAGCAACCTGACCTGTTCATGCCAGCTTAAACCTGAAGGCAGCACTCGGTGCTGAAGGGTGGCTCCTCGTAGGCCAACAGCAACCAGGAATTCCTGCACAACAAAGTTGCATGACTTGGCTTACACAAAACACGTGTAATTATTTCACATCTAGATTATGAAACAGTGTCATCCTTCTGCTCCCAAAAATCTCGTGGTGTCTAGAAAAACCCTGCTTCCCAATACAGAAACCCTGGATAATACAGTATCATACTTTTCGCAACAGTATAGTTTAGAAATGGCAGCTTTGTGGTGGTGGTAGGAAGGAAGGCTGCCCATTCACTCGGGGATTCAGCAGAAATTACCAGGAGTACCAACCCAATGTAGTTCACATGTGAGATAACTGAACCCCCATAACATCTCGCTAGTCTACAGAACCCTTCTTTAGATAACTCAACCAACCTGTTTGTCACCACTATGCCAGCTAAGAGGTCGTCTTTCAGCCACACTAATGAATGCTACTGTCATTTACCAGTGCCATTCCACATAGGTAAGCAAAGGCTGCCAATTAGATGACACTGCTAGTTAACTGCAAAGTAACTCTATATTTGTTCTTGCCCATTTTGACACCAGACAAAATCAACAAAAACAAATAAAGGTGAACTGTCCAAAAAATGCATTCAATAAAGAAACAGCATGATCAGCAAAGTGAAGCACTGGAAGAATTAGTATATTAAGCTGCTGCTTAAATTTTATAATCCACCCAAAAGATTCTAACAGAAAATTATAGTTTGAAAATGAATGTCTCAGAACTATATGGTTTCTTCATCTATAACCCTTCTAACTCCATGTCTAGATGCTTTCATATAAACTGAGATAACCATAATTTATACAAGTAGAAATAACACAAACCTTGGTATTGCTCTCTATTTTATCCGATTGGATTTTGACTGCAACAGTCAGCATACTTGGACTATCCACTCCTACACCATCTGAAGTAGTCCTACTGAGACCATCTTCTTCAGAAAAACAAATAGTAGGCTCTAACCAATGGGGACGTATTGTGCTGGGCAGTCGTACTTCAGAGGAAGGGACGACTCCATCTACCAAACCTGCAAAGAGATTTTGGAATGAATTACCGAATCTGTTACTGATGAAGTATTAAGGAAAATCCTTTTTATGCTTAATGCCTACAAAATTATTTTAATTACCAAAGTCAGTCATGCACACTGACAACCAAAAACTGTGAAGGGAATGTTATGTGTGCTCCAGTATTCAAAACCAGGGTTCTAGCTCTAATCTTCAATGTCGCTATTAGGGATTGAGTTTTTTATTTGCCCAATAAAATGGAAAAGTTGAAATAAAGGACAGAAATCTCCTATAGGTTACACAGAGAGATAGGAACATGTGTTTCCTCTTCATTTTATGAGACAGTGCCAGGCTAACTTCTAAACACAAAATAACTAAGCCTTGCACTGAAACATGAGTACCACTGATTCAGAGGCATCTGAGGGGGAAACCTTAAAAGGTTTAACTACATGAGGATTTCTAGACATACACAAACTACACAATCACCTGTGGACTACAACTAGTTACTCAGGAAAAACACAGTAGCCACCGATAACCTGCAGCTTTTTTAATTAAACAACCAATAACATGTAGGAAGTATTTTCCTAGTAAAGAATAGACTGTACAGATAATTTTCCAGAGGATCACAGTATCTCTAAAGACCAGCAGCTGTCAAGCAAAGTTGGCACTAAACTGTAACTAAATAGAGTTATCATGAAGTTGCATTGCTGTAGCATTTAGAAACATTAGCCATAAACTATTTCCATTGTGCCAAATGATACACTATGAGAGAAAAGAGAAAAAAAGTACAGCCTTTTTCCTAAAAAGCTTCAAGCTTATTTCACTTTAAATTTAGTCCCAAAGCCACCTCAATCTCACCCCTACCTTGATGATATAAATTGAGGCTGCTAGAATGGAGACAAACATAGTGTCTGTCCTCAAAGCCTTCATATTTAGTCACACTAAAAAGGGAACCACTGTTGAACTCAAACCAAAATTCGCCGTATTTTCCTTCCAGTGTATTTCCATCATCCTGCTGAAGGAAGAAAAGAAATGATAAAATTATTGTTTGCTGACAGTTTGCTGCATTTAGACAGTCTAAACTAACACAACACTTGCTGCCTATACATGTTTTCCTGCTTGCACTTCAGTTATTCTCATGTGAAGCAAAGTAAACAGAATTTGCAAAATATTGTGTTGTATTACTGCCCAGTTACAGTAGCATAAAGATTACAGAATTACTGTTAAAAACACTAGCTCCTTCCAGACAAGTACATACAGCATGAAGGGTCAAAATAACAAAAAACTTGTTCCAGCCCCAGTGCCTCACCTTTACATCTGTGAATATTGACACTAATCCATGCGTCACATTTAGCAGAACAGACAGAAAGCTTTGTGAGTTCTTATTCTGTGAGTCAAGCTTTTTCCTTCTGCGTGAACGATAGTTTGGATCAACAGTGGAATAATACTGTAGTGTTTCTTCCTCAGATCCACTTTCATCATCTAACAGATAAAATGAAGACCAACTCATTCTCTAACTAGTACACATATTATGCCAGTAACTCACTGTTTCTCCATTGGTAATGCAATTAAATTTCACACTTATTTTACTCAATTAAACAGTAATCTACTCTTGTTTTTCTAGGTTTAAGTTTTCTCATAAGTTTACAAAATCTTTCCACTAACAGCTTCATCACTTCAGCCAATTATGCTTCTAAAGCACTATAGTTCTAGATGATTTATTAAGTGTATTACCATAATGAACTGCAGATTTAAATTGACTAAAGCTGTCTTTACTGAAAGTGTTGATGAGCTGGCTGGCCACAGATAGTCCAACACCGTAAGAAAGGTTTTCAAATGTTTCTACAGGAGATGGAGCTGTGGGTTCCCACAACAATAAATCATTGCTGATCCTAGGAAGAAATACATTATCATTATACAAAATACATGACTGTATTTCCACTTTGTATTAAGTCAGTCAAGCATAATTCCTTTGCAGAAGTTATATAACAGATTCCAGATTCCATAAAAAATATAGAGAAATTTAAGTTCAAGAGCACGAGAAACAATAATATATTCATGAGTAAAAGCAATAAATAATGGAAGTAACTTTTATTCTGTAATTATGGTATGCACATACCAAAGTCTAACATGGGATAGTGACACAAAAGCCTCTATAAGTAGGTATCTATTAGCTTAGTAGGTTGGAGGGGGAGTTGAGAAACCCCTATTTTGATCACATCAATTTTCAACTAAGTTGCAGGAAACACTTATTCTTTTGATTTCAAGTGAGTGTATCTGCCAGGGGAAAGACAGATGTGACATTCAGTACAGAAGTATTCCAACAAAATATTCAGTGGAAGGTTCTGCCTTGCCACTTTGGAAGTGAAAATACTCTGGAAGTAAAGTAATACCTAACATAGACTAAAATAGATCAGCATCTCTCTTGCATAGCACAGTACCAATCTAGTAGTATTTGGTTGTTTTTCAGACAGCAAATTAACAGAAATAAATGGTGAACACCCATCTGTAAGCTGGGTTCACTTTCTGTATATCTTTATAAACCTTTGTGAGGCTTACAAAACTAGGTTAGGGTTTTTTCTCTGACTGCCTTGCAAACTCTAGATTTTTAGATGGAAAGAATAAAATTGAGCACAAAAATTTCTGAAGTATAATAATCTGTTTAAAGAAAAAAATCAAAAAGATTAGAGCAAAATGAAACATTGCACAGAGATCTGAACAAAGTATTCACGGAGAGCCAAAGACTAGCTTCACCCTTTGTTCACAAAGTCTGCCAAACACTTTTTAGCAGACAGCTGCCATGGCACGAATCAGATGCATGACACAATGGTGCCATATTAACGTGGGAAAATATTTATATAGCACTTTATCTTTTTAAATAAACTATACAAATGAGTTTATGCTATACCTGCTTAGACAATTGGTTTTGTCAACAGTGAACACAGAACTGAATGTACAGGTCATGATAACCAAGAAAAGCAATTATACTTGCCTGTTGTAAAGTTTTTCGTAAAAGCTTTTGTTTGGTAATGTTAAGTGAATATTTGGTAACATGAGTTCCAGTACATAATGAGAATTGCTGATTGTTTTATCCTGAAACTCAGTCATTTCAACTACATCTCCTGGCATCACCATCTGAAAGAAAAAAGAAAAAGATTCTTAAGTAAAAAAAGAACCACCAAAATCAAAACAAAACCAAAAGTGGAAACTAGAAGTTGCATGTAAAGTAGTGAGAATGTGCTCTCACTGTATTTCATCTATCATAAGCACAAAGCAATAACAAAATTTTATAGTACCTCTTCATTTTCAAACATGACCCTACGAGAAGAAAAAGGAGAAGGCTCTGGTCTTCTAATATCACAGACATCCTTCAAAGAATGAGACCCTCCTTCTTCTTCCTCTTGAAAGTTATTATCACCTTCTTCCTCCTCAGCTGCTATCCTTTCCAGAATAGAGTGCACAGCCAGAGGGTTTATTTTCAATACAATCCTGACATTGGAGAAGTTATGCAGAATAAGCCATTAGAGACGCTTATAATATATATATTTATGCTCTGTCACATGTCCCCTAGTTCTACTGGCTTGCCATGAAATACACACAGACTAAATAGATCAAAAGTCCAGGGACTTTTTTATTAGATAATAATATATTTTATTACCCAAAGCAATACTGCTAAGAAAAAAACCTAAATTATACACACAAATGCACATGGAAAAGGTACCATCAGGTGAAAGAAAACGTTAAGTGTCTGCTTTTTTCAACTCCATCAGGTGACCTAAGAAAAACCTAGCACACTCTCAAAATAATACTTGTTTCACTAGACCATTAACAGCCATTTAAAAATGCTCTACTGCATGGTGTAGCTTATTACATGTAAACACTGTTATAGAAAAATGTACTTGTGCCATTATAAAAGAAAAAATGTCCATATAAACTTGCTGTCAGAAAGCCACTAAATTTTGTAGCAAAAATGTACATAGCAAATTCTGTAGCAAATCTAAAATTGCCTATTTAAACATATTATTACACGCTTCAGCTGCCAGATCCTTCTCTTCAGTAAGTCTGAAGTACTGTATTGCCTTGCATGTGATATAAGCTGCAATAATTCAGACACATTATTCTTACTATTCTTATGGCTTATATTATATTGAGGCAAAATTCAGCTAGGATGGGTTGTTTGGTATGCACTCATGAATACAGGAGAAAAGGTAAAGTAACAAAAAAAATGGGGAAAAGTCTCAAGTCTCTAATAATTTACCAAACTTTGACTGAAATCTACTCAAGTCCATGCAGAAGCCATTATACATTAAAAACCATATTGCATTATTATAAACTTAAAAGTTTCAGGGTTTTTTTTTCTAAATTCTTAGGGTCTTTTCAATTGTTACATGCTCTTTCTTTGCAAATTATTTTCAAGCATTTACCACACAGGCATTCTGGATTAAAATTAGAAAAACAACAGTGCTTCATAAAAATCTAATCAATCCACACTAAAAACATGAAACTTTTTATTTTACCGAGGCCAGTCAAAATTGTCTGATGATGATGTTATATCTCCATCTGTGCCACCAGACACTTGAAAAAATTTTACTGGTGTTTCCGCATTATCTTCTTCAAATGAACCTGAACAGATAACTTTTTTAGAAATTAACAGAGGAATGACAACTGCTAACTTCAAGTTAGCCACTCCTCAGGTTGGAGTCTAACAAGACTAACTAGTCAATGCTACTTACTAAGATACTTCGGCAAATTTTGTCATCTCTTCTTCCAAAAAATTAATATTAACTTTTAGAAACAAAAATTATTTCACATTATTTTCCAGGTAGCAGTAGTTAGAAAATCAGATGCTTCTAATGCATAGATATCTGCATTTATACCTATAGCATCACTATATTTTGTCACAGCCTTGATTAAGTACACAAAATGAGACAGCAGAGAAGATTGCAAATATAAACCAGTCTCATTGATTTATTACTTTGAAAGATACTAGAGGCACAAAATTATGAAAGTTTTTCAATGATAGCTATTTAGGGAATCAATCTCAGCATCACATCACTATTAGAGTTGGAAAGGACCTGTGGATATGATCTAGCCCAACCCCTCTGCCAAGGCAAGGTCACCTAGAGCAGGTTACACATCCAAGGTGGGTTCTGAATGTCTCCAGACAGGGAGACTCCACGACCTCCCTGGGCACCTGTTCCTGTGCTCAGTCACCCTCAATGTACGGAAGTTCTTCCTCATCTTAATGTGAAACTTCTTGTGCTTCAGTTTATGGCCATTGCTCCTTGTCCTGTCACTGGGCACCACTGAAAAGAGCCTGTCACCATCCTTCTGGCACATGTCTTTGAGATATTTATACATTTACGAGATTCCCTCTCAGTCTTCTCATCTCCAGACTGGACAGGCCCAGCTCCCGCAGCCTCTCAACATATGAAAGATGCTCCAGACTCCTCATTATCTTTGTGGCCTCTGTTGGACCTTCTCCAGTAGCTCCTTGTCTTTCTTGTACTGGGGAGCCCAGTACTGGACACAGCACTGCAGATGTGGCTTCACTAGGGCCAGGCAGAGGGGAAGAATCACCTCCCTTGACCTGCTGACCACACTCTTCCTAATGCACCCTAGGATACCAGCCCGATGGCCCCCCTGGCCGCAAGGGCACTGCCAGCTCATGGTCAACTTGTCACCCACCAGTCCTCACAGGTCCTTCTCCGCAGAGCTGCTCTCTGCTAGGTCACCCCCCCACCTGTACTTGGTGTTCCTCCACCCCAGGTGCAGTGCCCTACACTTGACTGTGCTGACCCTCATTAGTTTTCTCCCCACCCAATTTTCCAGCCTATCAAGGTCCCACTGAAAGGCAGCACAGCCTTCAGGTGTATCAGCCACTCCTCTCAGTTTCATACCATCAGCAAACTTGCTGATGCATTCTATCCCGTGGTCCAGGAAGGGATACTTCATTTCTGTACTAGACTTCTCACTTGCATAGCTGTAGTAACCCCCTACAAAATTATAAAACTTACCCTGGGACAGAGATCACAGAGATACACAAAACTGAAACAAACCCAAGACTGCAAGCACCTACATACATTAGCCTCTCCTCCTAGCAGTATTGTTCAGACTTACGTTGGTATTTATCACAGAACACAAAACTACAGTAGGGATATCTACTCCAAAATTCAGGTGGAAAGACACTCCCTGGGTTACTCCATATGAGAGGACCTTTCTCTCAACTACATAGTACATAAGAAAATTAAAAAGGACTTTTGAACACAATATTAACATTCTTACCCGTTAGCTCTTTAAAGGTAAGCTCTAATTTAACTTGTTCTGGAGTTGACCCTCCTATAAATTCAGTTTTAAATTCCACGTCTGTATATTCGAGATGAAGAATCTCCTTCTGAAGTGATTTCTTAAACCATGGTCCTCTTTCCTGATCTGACCGTAGATCAGGTATTGGGAAGCGAACAGAGAGATTTAATGCTGGGGCAGTGACTTGAACTGAAATTCTACAGTTTGCAGGAGTATGTGAATCATCCAGAAAAACTTCAGTAAATGCTTTATGCTAAAAAAATCCAAATAAAAATCAAAACACAAACCAGAGTGAATAAAAAAAAAATTAAATTAGAGAAAATAGCATTGAAAGTGACTATGGGAAAAAGTTTTGATGATGTAATATCTACACATGAAAAAAGTTTATTTATATATCACAGGAAAAACACATTAAGACCAACTGCTATTGCTCTTACAATATCTTTCTATTATTGGTGTTGTAAAGATTCTACTTAGAAGTCAAATATTTGCAGAGCTCAGCAATCTTTCAAAAAAACAGTTATTTTTACAATTTTTTTCCTCTAAAATTGGATAGTGAGAGTACTGAACAATACTCAGCTGCAGTTAGGAAATACCGTGTCTCAAATACTTTTTAAAAAATTGCTGCTGTTGGAAAGGTAGGAATTACCTACCTTTCAATTACCTAACAGCAATTACTATCATGTGTATTTGTCCCTTTCAGGAAATCACGGTGTCCAGCTCCTGTTACTTTCATGTCCTTCAAATCCTCCCCTTTTTGCTGATCATTGAAAAGAATCAAACTTGCAAGACAATTATAGTTACAGAAATGATTGATGTCCTATAATTTTTAAAATAAGGATTCTCTTAAATAGTTTTGAAGGCTGATTTTTCTGTAATCAGTCAATGCAGCAATAAAACTACATGAAAGTTTTTGTTGCTGTGCAGGAAATCAATTAATTCCATTGATCATTCCTCAAGTATTTTAAGAAAAGTCTTCAAGTTTAATGCTATTGTGACAACCCAAACCAAGACAAATAAGCTTCAACTTCTTTCTATTGGTCCCAAATCACTAGAATGCAGTGCATATGCTCCCCATTCTCTCTGTCACCTACTCCAAAAGCAGGTTATACACAGCAGAGGCAACTGGCCTGATTGTGACAACTAAAGATTTCAACACAGAAGTGGAATTGTTAGCAACTCTTTATATCAGCTGCTGGACAGATTAGGGATGAGAAGTCAGTCAAGATTCCTCTTTTTTGCCCAGTTCTCCTGGCTTCAAGAAGCTGAGAACTTAGGCAGTTTGTGAAGCATCTACCACTGTCTTTAGGTCTGTTATCAAGCACACAATCACTGAATGTAAAATGAGACTGTGTCAGATGGCTATTGTTCTGTGTCAAAAGTTGGAAAAAACAAAAAAAAACCCCAGTCAACCAACCAACCAACCAAAGAAACCTCTCACACTAAAAAAAAAAAACACCTCAGCCACCACAAATCAATCAGAAGTAGCAATCTCAGACTTACTGCCACCCTGCCTTCCTCCTGCAAAAAACCCCAGCAAGTTTATTAATCAATTTCACTTTGAACTTACCAGACTTATGTGCTTATTGTAAGAAGCATACATGTGAGATGCCATCATCTCCACTGTAGTTAGTTTCTGGGGTTGAAGTAAGGAATTTAATCTGTCTACAATACTAATATCCAGCTCACAAAACACTGGACTTAACTTTATCTGTAATTCTGCTTTCTGTGGAACAGAACTGAGTCTCCCTTGACTACCCTGAAAAGAAAGAGAAAAAGCACTAAAATCTTCAACACAACACAGTGAAACAAATTATAATAAGTAGGAGTTAAGAACTCTCTGTTTTACAGTCAGTTTTCTGTTCAAATGAACCAAAGCAGACAAAGGTTATTATACAGAAACTTGGTCTTTTTAATCTCCCACCTTACCTGAGGTCCTCTATTATCTAAATGCTTATAATGCAGTTGAAGGCATGGCACAGAATGAGAATCATTTCTTTCTTCAGAACGAAATGTCAGCAGCTTCAGAAAAACAAAATAAAAATGCTTAATAAATAAGAAGGAAAGAGTCGCCACAGGCAAATATATTTATGACGTTTTACCTAGGACAGGTAACTCCACACTGAAGTCAGTGAACAGAGCCCCCAGCTCAACTGTTTACTCAATCCACATTTTCAGCTCCCTTACTGGATGCCTCTGACCATTAAAAGAGCTGGAAGAATTATCACCACCCCAAGAAACCTTTGCATTGCTCAACTCCATTGCTTAGTTTTTGGAAAACATTTACTCTAATGCCCAAACCATGTTAAGCAAATAAGAGAAGTAACTAATGAAGTTTGGCTACTTGGTGCTGTTCCTGTCAGGTATGACAGAAGCTGGGTTCACTATTTGAGCTCAGAACTAAAATGTAAACTTTATCTAAAACCTGTAACATATTTTAAAAATGAAAAAATATTAAGAAACATTTAAATTACAACCATTTTAAAATCTAGCATTCTCAGTTATACAATTAACATTTCTTTTTTATGGACCTCCCTTTATTTTTTACATACCTCTGTATAGTGAGGCTGCATGGAATGAGAGTCAGTAGAAAAAAGGCATTCCAGGAACTCCATATCTCCAATGGATAAGTCAGTAGTAAAACTTCGAGAGGCAGTCCTTTGTCTTTGTTCATAAGACACTTTGATGCCAGTACCTATAAACCTGAATTATTAGAATGATGAATTAGTAGAAGCAGCATAAAACAATAACAATAATGAGAAGTCATGACTTAAGTATGCAAAAAAAGGATCACTACAATCCTTTTAAAAACATTTAAAGCACCATAATTTCTCCAAAAATATGAAAATATCTAATTATTACAGATTTAGCAACAAAGACAATGGAGCTCATGTTACACAATCAACAATGGTCAGCATAGAGAAATTTGTAAAGAACATTTTAGACATCTAATCTGAGGTGCAATTCACATAAAACTAGCATCCTTAGATAGACAATGAAAAAGTCAAATGTCTCACAAAGTCTAGATTACATACATAGGGTAAGAAGAGGGATATACACCCTTAAATATTTTACTTCATACACTGTACTGGGATGGTAAAAACTTCTGCAAAGAAAAGACTGTTGCCTGCCTTTATTATCTTGTTCACACTTAGCCTTTATCCCTACTGATATAATATTTTGCACTAAGTAAAACCCTAAGCTCCTTCAAGCAGTAATCACTATATTGGGATAAAAATAGTCCTGCAAAACACAGCTATTTCTAAAGAAATAATTTACTTAATGATTCTTGACTCTCTAGACTTCTGTCATAGAAACTGTACCTAATTTAATTCATCTGTTAAAAAGCTAGGTGATTTTAATGTTTATTCTCTTTTCTTCTTCTGTTTTAATTAAAAAAAAAAAAGAAGTCTTGGACAACAGATGTCAAAATTCAAGACTATTTTGAAATTAATAAAGAAGTCTAATGCAATTCAAATATTAAGTTACACAATTCCTATGGAAATAAACTTACTTTATTCAAATTTACTTAAAATATATTTTTGTTAAATATATTTATTAATAAGCAAAGTTATACCTAAGGTGATCATGAGAACAAGCTTCTGCAAATACTTCTCGGAAGGACAGAAAATCTTCTGTTGAAAACTTAACTGGCTCAATCTTTTCTATTCGGGCAAAGAAATCCCGAGCCATTGGTGTCAATGGGTTAAGGTTCAGTGAACTTTCAGGTGGGGGTAAAGGGTCAATATGAAGTACAGACACTGAGAAAGTTCCAACTGCCAGTCTAAAAAGTAGCTCAGGTCTGGATTCATCCACAGAAACAGATCTGGATGGAATAGCTGAAATACAAAATTAAGTTCACGTAATTTTTCAGCAATAACACATTTATAAAATCATCTTACTTTTGATTTTCATTTCTTTTTACCATGTTGCTGCATAACAATTCATTTTCATAATTATCTAGGGAGAACTACCTATCTGTTGTTACTTACATGTCCGTCTTAAGGAAGTCTGGTGAACCATATTGGCTGTTAGCGAAGAACCTCTTGGAGGCTGCAGTTCTTGTTTGTTACGATCAAGAAAATCACCCCAAGTCGGTTGCAGCTAAAACAAAAATATATATGACCTTAAATTTGCAAGGAGTTGTTAGAAATTAGATCAAACATAAACAATAAGGTAAATGAACAAAAAACTCCAACATGCATAAACAATCAACAGCTTTCACGGAGAATTAGTGCTCAGCTTATCAATGTAGATAATGCTTTACTTTGGGGTACACTTTTTAATTCCATGAGCATCTACACCCACATATTTTTAAAGCTAAAGTTGCCCTTGCCATGAGGATATATTGTCTAGTTCCACAATTATTCTCCACGGTTTTCATTAAGGAAAACATTAGGTACACAACAGATTTTGGAAAGATGGTGATAACAACGGCATAGTTTTTATGTTGTTTGAGGAAAAATTTAATACAACATTGCCTGTGTAGTCTATAGTAAAAGAAAACCCAGTGGCAAACATGCAGTAATTAAAAGGAAAGTAAATGAAAGCATCCTATATAAGCTTCAAGGCATCTGAAAACACATTTCCTAGCTTAGTAGCCAAATAAATGAGAATAATTCCAATACCATTTCCATAGCAGAAAAAGAATACCACCAGCTGCAAACATTTCAGTTGTTCTAGAACTGTGCAACAGCTCCTGATATTTTAAAGAATGCAGCAAGTATGCAACAGTTCCTGACAGAAGAGTTAATTTCTAAAAGATTCCAAATGCAGTTAATACTATACCACCGTAGTGCTCAATGGAGATCCTGCTGGTGTAGTTGTGTATGTACTGGTTAAAGATAAGTCTAGATCCATTGTTGGAGGGTCTCCAAGAGGTGGAAGGGAGGAAAGGCTGTGAGACATGTCCATTTCAGCCATTGAGAAGAAAACTTCTTCCTCTAATAAGAATTGCAGATAGTAAAGAGTTATTTTCTAATTTAAAAAATGACTTTACTTCTAACAGAAATGTATTCCTAAGTCCAGAAATCTAACTGCTAGACAGAATAACTGGCTAAATACATCATTTACAGAAGTTCCAAGTTTTCTTGACATGAGACTAGTAGTGTCTATGGAGAGAGATTTAAATGAAAAACAAAAGGCAAAAAACTCATGAATATTATAACAGTTAAATATCTCTTTTTCATATTCAAGTTGGTGTAATTTCTATAAATTCACACATTCTCCTTTTGACAAATCAAAGTATTTCACATTAAAAATAATTAGCAAAAAAGTATTCACATAAAATCAGATAAACGCAACTACTGTTCTGGATGTAATTTCCTCAACCATGCATTTGAAAAGATGTTACACTGTGGTTTCTTTAGCATGCTGCACATTGTCATTTAATGAACAGTTTTAGTGAAATATTGTATCAAGTATACCCTGATACCTAAACTAGTTGTTAATTTTTTACTGAACTTTACAATTAATGGCATATTGTTACATTATGTCGAAGGTACTTTAATACATAAATTGGTATGTTTAAAAGATGAACAATCAATCAATTTAAACAATCTTAAAACCAGGCTATTTGCTATTTTGCATCATCTTTTATACTTGCCACGACTAGAAGGCGTTCTGGCACTCTCTGTCTCATAGAAGCTTTGTTCAGATGATGCTCCTGCAGATAAAGACTCTTTTCTTAAATAACGTTTCAACTCCATCTGAATCCGATACTCATCCTCCTGTTGCATTGGCCGGTTCTTCCTATCTTTATTTGACAATTCTATCCTGCTTAGACTCTCTGGATTCAAAAAAAGGACAGAAATCCTATTGTAATCTCCTTAACAGTGTCCCTAAAAAAATTCAAAAATTAATCTGAAAATGAATTGTTGTATATATATGCATCTGTATTTATATATATTTCTATTATATATCAGATGCGTATATTTGTGCATTTTGTTGGTTTGAAGATTTTACTTGTTCAGAACAGATTACTCTCTCCCTAACTTCATTAACTTCATACCTGATGAAAATATTTCAAGGTTATATATGCAGTATGTTGGCATATAATATGCATACATTTCTCAGTCAGCATTAGGGAACTAAGGCCATGACCTCTTAAAGGTTTTACTATTAAGGAATTATTAAAATTTCAGGTTTGAAGATGACATACCTGGGAAACTGTATGTAATGCTTCCCCAGTTGTCGAAAAACAATGAACATGTCCAATGAAACAATTATATCAGTATTACAAGAATATTAAGCACCTACCCAGGATATGACAAATCTTTCAAAAAGGTTAGCTACCCTAGCAAGTGTTGTTACATAAAATAGATGAGGAGAACAAACCAAAACACTCTGAGACTTCTACTACAGCAGTTGAAACACTGCTCTTAATTCTTCACAAATACAGACAAACAAACTGAAGTAGTGTCTGTTCTATATTTTTTGTGCCTGCCACTAAAACATAGGACAGAGAAGCTAAGTTCCTCTTGTGAAACAGAAGCTACCAGAATGAGTCATGCATGTCAAGCCTTATTTGTTGGTTTTTTTCATTACTAGATGTACAATTTGCAACTGAAGACAATAAACTGATCATAGTCCTAACTCACAGCAGCTACAAAACATTTTACTAATACCAGATAAAAACTCATAATAATGTACCACAATTGTTTTTCAACTGAGGAAACCTCTTTATCTTGCAAAGATTATTTTTTCATTTCTTTTAATACATCTTTAACTTCTACAGAATGTTCACTTGCCTGGTCCAGCAATAGCTGCTACCATGTCCAACAGAAGATGAACCTGCCTTGGTGACAGAAACAGATGTACAGAATCTATTTGTCCATCTATATCCAACTAAAAAGAAAAGAAAAGAAAAGAACAGAACACTGTCAAGCACACACAAGGAATTTTTCTTTACACAACTTGAATCAATTATTTGGATAATAGATTTTTATGCTGGAAAGAATACAGTCATTCCATCAGTATCTTCATTTTCTATACAACAATTGGAAACTTAATTTTGTGTTTCTTCCAACCTGTAGTTTGGCAGGATAAATGCAGATGTGTCACTGACTATTAGCTTAAAATAAATACACAATCTCATAACAGAAAAAATTAAGAATTCCATTAATCTTCTAATTTTTTTTCTTTAATAATTCCCAAAGAAATCAAAACCAAAGTTAGTTTTACTTACTAATTATGAGATATTCAAGTAAGCACCTTCTGAAATAGACCTTAAAACTATAAAGGTCTTCTGTTTAGTATATTTATACTTTTGAAATTGGCAGCATTTCTCTATTTCACACCAAGGAAAATGTTAATTCACTTTTCAAGGACTCAACTAAATAAACAAGAACAGTTAAAGATTGACTAGAAATTCCTGGACATAAAAAAAAAACCTTCTCTACTGCAGTAAAAATTTTATGCTGTCCATAAAATATGGTACACTATAAAAGACAGGTCAACAGCCAATTTAAAAACTGGAGAGAAGGGGAATATGTTGCACAACTTTACTTATATACTCACTTTTTTAGAAAAAAATAGGGCTTTATTTTCAACTGCTTTGCTTCCTGTATCTTTACATAAAAGTCAAATAAAATATTAATTTTACCAGTAGCATTTAAATATGGCATTATTATTTGATTTACTATAGATTTCAACACAAAAATTTAGAAGTGGAAATGTTTGTGTGAGTTTTATAATGCTGCAATGCTGCAGTCTAATCAATAATTTACAGTTTACTTGTAACTGTTGTAGTACATTACACCCTTTTAAAATCAAAGTGATTTTAAGCAACCACCAGTTAAACATTCCATACATATGCAGGCAAATCAGTCATAGTACTACAAGAAAAAAGAATAAATGAATAGTAGCAGGAGTTTCATGAAAACAGAGTAACTTTCTCAGAAGTAGCTCTAATACATAAATCCACAGAACAGAATCAGAGCCATTAAAGTTGGAAAATATTTCCAAGACCATCAAGACCCACCTTCAACTGAATACCACCATGTCCACTAAACCATATCAAAGTGCCACATCTACTTGGTTTTTGAACACTTGAATTCGGTCTCTCTCTAACATACAGGAATTCTCATTTAAGAGATTTCAGTGTGCCCTGACTCATCTAGCTACCGTAAAGATGTCTTTTTAGATATTCTTATTAGTTTAAAATGTAAAAAATCTACATAAAAACTCAGGTGGTTCTGTTCCCCTGAGAATCTTACACCTTTTCCGTATGTACTAGAAAAAAAAAATTCTACAGAACTACTCAATTTGTTAAAGACCAGGAAAGCATGACTAACCTTAGCTCCAGGAAGGACTTCATTTTGCTTTAATGTTAGGCTTAACTCCATTCTACCAATCAGCTTACAGATCTGTACAGGGTCCGAAGGAGTAATTTCTGGCAAGTTTCTTGTTAATTGTGGATGGGGTTCATAAATGATTTTTGGATTCCAGCTAGGTGAAAGCTTTGGTTCAGTTGCCTTAAAAAGTTACAGATAAAGGAATAAGAATGTATCCCATTTCTTAAGGAAAAAAATGCAAAACACAAGCATTCCAAATAAGCCTATCCCACAAATAATCATTTTACAAACTATAAATTTGACAATGGAATTAAAAACATGTATTGATAACTGTGAAAAAACAAGGCACATAGAATCTTAAGCATTAGGCCTTTGAAAAAAGAAGAGCAAGTTTCCACAGAATAGTGAATTGCAGGGTTCTTAAACTTCTAGTTCTTAAAGTTGCAACCAGATTCCAGTATTATATGTCCTAATTTCTACTCAGTCCTAAAGTCCATTTCCTTGCCTCTCCTCAAAATCAACAGGAACTGATTATAAAACTTACCAAACACAGATTCAAGTACAAGTCTAATTCCTGTATCCTTCAGAATTAATCTATTAGTGTAACAATATATGCTTTTATCAATTTACATCCTTATATAATGTATTTGTTTTTACCAGCTGTGTAGCTGAACACACTGGGGAGGACTTTGCCGATGCAGGAAACTCATCCCAGAAGAAAGAGACACCTGAGAGCTGCAGTAATTTGTGAGCAAAAGCTGTGGGCTGATGTACATTAATTCCAGAGCACTCATCTGCAGTTTCATCACAGTACATAGTTCTGGGAGGCAAAAGAAAGGAAATAAAGACAGTGGGTGCATGCAAATTGTTACTTCTCTTGTGCCTTTTAGCCTTTCAGTTTGTACATGGTCTCTCTCTTCGTACTATTTACAGTGCCGTTCACTGTCATGAAAGGAAAACCCACCACTCTCTGGGAATTGGTGGAAATCTTAACTTTTCTATGGGACACCACAGGAAAACCGAGACACGCTTCCAGTGTGAACATACTCCAGAGAACACAATAACCTGAAACTCATAAATGTTTAAAACCAAATATATTTCACTAGCAATTCTCAGGAAGCATCAGTTTTATTTGATACCGATCTCAATACTTTGCAAGAAAGTATGATTACACTCTCCAGCACGTTGAAAATAACCTACATTTAGAATATGTACAGTATTCATGTTCAAAGTAATTACAGAATTCACATGGGCTCTTTTGAAAGCTCACATAAGACTTAACATCTTTTAGAGTTTTGGGGTTTTTTTTTCAGGACTGTACCTTTTTTTCTGAAAAGATATAAAGTGTCTTAGTCAAAAGGGTCAGTTCCCTTTTCTAAAGTGAATAGATGGCCTGATGAGCCAACAATATACACCAGCTGTTGAACAGCTGAGAAATGCTATTCATTAACTGTAGAAGTTGATGAAAACATATATTGGGAAAAAAACACAACTCTTCTAATTTGATGCTTAGTTATCTTTCTTATAAACATGTTAAGTGGAATCTGAGTGAGGAAAATGCTCACCGGCATTATAAAAGAGATGCTCAAGAGCTACTGTCTAACTGTATACTAAGAACATGTGTGCATGAGTATCATGTATTTTACAGGAAATGGCAAAAAGTGCCTTAGGAAAAAAAAATCCACATATTTAAAAAAAAAAAATTACCTTTCAACTCTGATTTCAAGGGCTGTTCCACTTTTAGAGTTTTCTGGCACATGTTCTATTCGCAACACAGTATCTAAAAAGGTAACTTTCACTCTTCTTAGAACTTAAAAGAGAAAACAAAAAAATACAGCGTAGGCAATTAAGTCAGGTTAGCGAACAATTACTTTTGTAACCATATTAAATGGTCTTTGATTTTAAAATTTTCAATATTTATTTCAGTGAAAATAATCAATTGAGTTTAATAAGGTAACAAGACTTCAAAAGACAATATAAATGCCGTTAAATGACAAATATGTACATCCATAGCATACAACTGCTCTTTAAGGCTCAGATATTTGAGCAAGTGACAGCTCAAATCAAGTTTTTCTGTAGCTCAGTGTAGATGATCCTCAAAGAAAGTAACACCTTCATTGTGCACCGTGTCTGAACTATTAAACATTGCTGAAGCAGCACACTGCCTGGACTGAGTAATTTCATCTCTAGATAGGACTTTAAACATTTCCCTTAGCTCAGATATTTCTGCACTAGGTTCTCTACCATACAATATGATCACAAGCCTTTAGTTTCTTCCACTTAGAAAAACCACCTCTTACAAAAAACCAGTTTCTGAAGTACTTCTATCAACATGGTGCGATTATGGAGATGCATGAAATGTAACAGGTCAGCTTTGCATAAAAACAGCTGAGAAAACATTCTCCATTTCTCCTTCAACAGCATCACTATCAGCAATTGATGAATTACACTGCCATCTCCAAAACTAAGTCATGTCATCAATCCCTCAGGTGTAGATGTAGCTGGATTTATTCTGGCGAAAACAAACATCAGTTTGCCCTGAAACAGAGTTCAGTCTGTTCACTGAGGGAAGTATACAAATATTTTATTAAGTAAATGGGGCTTTTTTCCCCACTTCAAAAGCAAAATCAACTGTCCTGCCTTCCTCTTTAGATTTTACAAGCAATGCTAACATGTGAAAATTTGTCAGATAAGTTATGGCAGTTGAGATGCCATTTTGTAAAACTGAGACACAACATAAACCGATTAAATCTCAGATATTAATTCAGATCTCAACAATAGATTCATACCTGTTTCAATAGTTTCTGCAAACTTCTCAAGTCCTTCAAAAGGCTGGGACCCTTCTCCTTGTTCATCTGTCAATTTTTGGCTAAGACACTCTTTTGCAAGCTGCATACTACTGGTCATAAAACTTGACCAATACATAGGCTCAGAACCAGATGCTGTGGAGTAAAATAGGTCTTAATAAATTAAACTATGAACATTATGAAACTATAAAGACAAAACAGAGCAATACATTTGGCACACCCAGAGAAGAGTTTCAACAGCTTAGTAAGAAGTCATACTTAAAAACAAATTTAGTTACAATCTCTCACTACAGACTTTACTAATTTAAAATTCATGTAATCTATTTAGACTGCATTGGTAAGATTCTGGTATTTGAAAACTCAGTATAAACAAGACGAAATCAGGTAATCAACAGTGTAATCATTTTTCAGCAGTAGTTTAAGTAATTTTAGCAATTAAATAATTTCTGGAGTTCTTTTACTATATTGGTATGTTTTTGCAGGCATAATTGGCAAAATTAAGTAAACCCTATTTTTAAGAATTATTTCAAGGTTTCTCATTCCTCTTGAAATATATCCTACATGGAGAAACACTAAGCAAGGTTTAAGATGTTATCTTAGCATATTAAAACACATTTTAAATGCCTACCACAGACCTGACATAGTAAGTAAAACACAATAAATCCAAGAGCATAGCAGGTATTAAGCTGAACAAGGTTTTCATCAGCCAGATTAACTTAATTGACAGTGCATTCCTATCAGCTAATGCCAAGGCCATTGTGAGCAAATACTATAAAACTACGGATTAGAAAAGTTAATCAAATTCAACTATCACACTGTAGTATAGGCAGACAAAAATAAAACTAGCTCAAATACAAACATGTTAAATAAGCAAAACATTTCAGTTAAGCATTCAGGTCTAGAAACATCCACGTGGCTATAGATGTGTGATAAAACCAGCACCGTGGGGCTTTTTCTACACTATTTGTCCTATTATAAAGCACTGTACATCAAAGAGAACTAACTGGATGCAAGTGAAGAAATAAAAGTTTCTTCCTAATACTACCATTCCTTCAAAAGCAATAATCTTACAACAGAAAGTAACATAACTCCAAACTTAATTCCAGTTAAACAATTAAGGATGAAATGCAGAGCACGTGTAAGCAAATAAGTCATTTAAGGTAACTTGCAAAAGACAAGAAATAGGTTTTATGCATTTTTTTTCTCCTTTATTTGTTTAGAAAAATGTTTTCTTCCATCTTCTCTACACTATAAGAAGGAAACCTAACTAAAATCCTTCAGATATTCTAACAATTATCACAATTAAAAATGCACTATGTGTTCCACAGAATTTATGCAAGTTTGATGACCAGTAGAAGTTCATCACCAGAGCAATCTAAACTAGATCAGTAACAAACATCTGGATACAAAAAAGCTAGAAGAACTCAGACAACCCCCTCAGCATTATAATGAAAGGTACTATGTATTTAGAGTGCTTAAAAGTCATTATTTCAGACTGTGATAGCAATTAAACTGCATTTGTTGTTCTCTAAATATACAAGAGGATGCATCTTTTAGCCTAAAGTAGACAAAGCAAGCCAGAACCTCCCATAACCCCCCTCCCAGCCTTATGCTATGGTGCTGTCCTGCTGCCACCCATCAGCCAGCTACCAACGCTGCCTCACAGCACTGTGCAAACAACACCAAAAGCACAAGCTGCAGAAACTCCTTCCCACACTTCCATTTCTATAGTTTGTAAACAGCTTTGAAGACATACAACAGCAGGAACATTATAAGCATTTTACGTTATTTAACGGAGCAATAACTAATTGAGTTGACAACCAACTGACAAACACCTGAGAGCTTCTTTTTTAATTAATTCTCAACCATTAATGTATGGAAACTAAATGACATTTTATATAAGGCCAAGAATTGACTAAAGCGAGGGTAGACTTTTGATTCTGAAAAACTGTAAAGAATCTCCTTTTCTAAAATTAAAAAATAAGCATACCAAGCCTTGGTCTTGGCCTGAAGACCATCTCTAATCCTTTTACTTCTAATGCACAGTTATCCTGCAGCAACGACCCCCATGGGACAGATAAAGAAATTGACTGGATAAATCCATCTGTGACTTCCAGAGGGGCATCAGCAGACTCCAAGATCTCATTAAGACACTAGAAGAAAATAAATAAAATTTAAAAATCATAATGTTTTTTTTAAATCACATTCATAATTTTGCATCTAACAAATAAAACACTTTGAGGCTACTAGAAAATTAATTACACTCAGACAAAAAAATAAGACACTTTCAAGTATTTCAATTCCATTGCAATTACCTAGCTTTCAGAATAACACAGACTGCTCTGTGGTAGCTGTATAATCTGTATTTTTGCAATATACAAAAAAAATTCTGCTAACTTACTCTTATAAATACTACAGTACTAACAAAAGTTAATCTATTCTTTTTTGGAAGTACTTGAAGAAAAATGAAAACCGGCTGACAGTAAAAGCACAAAAAGTACTCGGTTTCTGTGACAGGAGTATTTCATAGCATGTAATTTCAATGTAATGTTCATTTTTTATTTCTCTGTGACAGTGGAACAAGGGACCCAAACAATCCTCTCTTGCTGTGTAACATACTTGCCATTTCTAAATCATGTCTTTATAGTGGCATTATAAACACTGCTACCATCAAGTTGCCCAAAGTATCATACCAATTCTAATGTAGTAACTTAGGATTTTCAAGTTTTCCACAATCCTCAGAAGACTCCCTTGTTGCTCTACATAGGTTTCATTATATCCATACAGATGAAACATATTCTTCACATTTATGCCAAAAAAGTGAGTTCCTGCCTGTGCTTTGATTTAAAAATGTAGTTAAAACTGAAGTTTAGACAAGAAGTACCTAGGCTTTAATAAAACAAATCCCAATCTTATTCACACACCAAATTCATTGAGTGCAACTTTCCAGTACGAAAAAGACCCTACTAAAGACTGAGGTTGTAATAATAGGATGTAATCTTCAACTGGCAAGAAAAAAGTGTGCTTTTGACCTCTGAGTTGAACAAGACCACTGATTTTACCTGAGAAAATGCATAAATTCAACATCACAACTTTTGAAAAAGATAAGGATTTAAAAGTTGTTTTCCATTTTAATTGTATGTTAAATGCTGTTCCAATTATACAGAATAATTTAAAAATAAAGAAAAAAAGTTTTCAGAAAACTACATTTTTAATTCTTATGTGTCCAGGTGCAACTTTCCCATCATATTAACTTGTTGCTCTCCTTATGCTCTTAATAACTTTGCTTTTAGCATTTTGTTTGCCTTGCATGTTCAGCTTTTCTAGTTTCTGTTCCAAAGTCCACTCAAGCTGCAGGAAAAGACATCAACTTTAAAGAAACAGAACCTGAACACTTCTATCAGGAAATTATTTAGGAATCAAATAATCAACTAAAATTCACTGACATAAAAATTTTATAAAATAAATAATATAAAAGCTCAAACATATTTGAACTTATATTTAAGAATTATACATGTGGCAATAGGATAAGATAGGGCAAAAATAATTATTAGAGATGAAAACTGTATTTTAAAACACCACAAGTTCATTTAAATTACTTGAACAAATTTACAAAGTAATTTGCTATAGCAGGAAGTAAGCTAGCTACCATATTTTGAATAAATCTGACTCAGATGTCTTTTTGCTACCCATGTGCATGGTGATAAAAACAAGTGTATTTTAGCACACTGCTTATTATTTTGAAATAGAAATTTACTATCTAAAAGCAAAAAAATTGAAGTACTCTTGAGCTAAATTGCTTCATAAATAGGCCAGCTGTTCCTAGAAGGAAGTAATTAGAGCATTCCAAGTGAAATTTTAAAACTGAAGCATAGCCTTCACATCAGGACTTGTTTCCACATTATTGACCAACAGTCCACAAAAATAGTATTTAATGTATACTAAAATTCAACCACAAACACCATGCATTACATTTCGATTCTTCTAAACAGCCCAGGCCCCAAAAGGCAAAGGCATTACATTAATAGCCCCCGGAATTCCTACATATCTTTACAACCTATAAACACATACAATGTTGGCTAAAGTATCTACAGTGCTGAGATGATGAGAAGTATCCACAAAAATGGATACCATGTACAAAATCCAGTCATCCTGGTGATTCACTGAGAACAAGGTTACAATGACTAGGGGGAAAAAAAAGAGCTGTAGTACTTCCCCGACATCTGCTTGTGCAATCTGTCATACATGAGAGTCACGCGCAGAGAACCTCAAACGTGTCATTGTTAACAAGTGGAACAGAAAAATGCTGATCCACAAATGGGGAGGATCACCGAAGCATTACTGCATATTCATTTCACCACTGTGTATACGTTATGAACACTTCATTTAGTACTGTCCCGTAACTGCTTTGTTACAAAGTATTTTACATTTTAAATATCATTTCGATAGAGTGCTCGATTCGGAAAGAGTGCTCCGATACCCACTAGAGGGCATAACAATTCCATTAAAGCGAGGCAGCCTCACTGCAAGCCTGCCACAGAAAACAAGCTGCAGACACACTCAGAAAAGAAGGACACAAACAAGCAAACAACAAAAAAAGTCCACACTCAAACATGGGTAACATTAAGCATTTCTGCAAGCGTCTGTCCCCTACCCCTTTCAAACATATTTTCACACAAACAACTGGAAAAGCATTACTTGAAAACATCATATGTTCACAAGTATTGTAAAATGTACCCTGTGTGGCCTAATACTAGTACATACTCTAATAAAAATGTGTTTTGGGAAACAATAAAGCAAAGGACCTAGCTCATCATCTACGCTACCCTGGAAGTCAGTGACTGATTCACTGCAGTGCTTAAGGCTCCTCATGACAAACACTCGACTGACAGGTAGAATTCAGTAACACTGGCAATTAAACCAAATATTACAAACAGAGTAATCCAAAGGTCTGTCTCTACAGTAGGCTGGAAATACACATATCTGTGTATAGACACATACATATAAAAAAACATACATGCCAGGACTGGAGCGTGACAGGCCACCTGCTAAGCAAACTCCAGCTAAGATCAGCGTTCTTTTTGTCAACAAGTACTTTCACCACTACAAGACTAGAGAACAATCTTTAGAGATCTACACAGACTAAGCTCAGCATAACACTATCATTAAGAACCAAGATGTCTCCAAGACGAAGACAAAGCATAGATACCACAGGAATTACTTTGTTTTCACCATCTCTAGCAGTCAGTAAACATACTCCTCAGTACTACAGGGATTTCTAGTAGTTTGGACTACACTAGCTCATTCTCTCTGAAATATCAGCAGCTATTGCCTTCTTTCAGTTTTTGTTTCCTTTCTCATAATTAAACATTACGCAACTGAAGTGTGGCTAGAAAAACATATCTATAATAATGCCCAGATTTTTTTTTTCTTAAGTGCTGGCATATCAAACAACAGTTCCCTGGATTAAATGCTAATTATGGCTATAACTCTTCGCATAAAGGAGGCTGGGTATTGAAAATAAAGTGGGTGGCAGCCGGGGGCAGAGAATCAGCTGGTCCCTCAGACGCAGCAGGAGCCGAGGGGGTGAAGCGCCAGCATCTCTTACCCACTTATCCAGAGGGACCTGCGTCAAGGAGCCGGTGCCCTGGTAGAGATCCAGGCTGAGCTGTTCCAGGCTGAGCTTCTCCTGCAAGAAGTGGCCCAGGTACCTCTGCAGCAGGTACCTGCAGGCTCTCTTCTTGATGGACTCCGAGAAAGGCCACGGCATGGCGGCCACTCGCCGGGGGCCGCGAGGCCGGGCGGCGGGACGGGGCTGGGGCCGGGCGGCGAGCGGAGAACAGAGGCGCGAGGGAGCTGAGCGGGGGCCGCCAGGCCAAGCCTCACGCCTCGGCGCGGGCTACGGCGGGGGCTCACCGCTGCCAGGCGGCACCACCGCCGCCCCTCACGCCCCGGCGGGGCGGCACTGCCCGCCCTAGGGCGAAGACGCGCTGACAAGCAGCTCCATCCTCACTCGGACACCGCCGCCATCTTCTCGGCGGCCGCAGGCGCGGAGGAGGCGCCGCAGCCGCGCTGCGCGGGGAACCGGCCGGCGTCCGGCGGGTGGGCAGCCCTTCCCCGTCAGCTCTGCGCCGCCGGCGAGGGCGGCCGGGCCGATCGCGACTGTTCGGCTCCTTCCTCCCAGCGCCCCCCCGCCGACCACCGGCACCGTGACGTGCGGGAAGTGGCGTCGCCAAGCGGAGGAGGCGGGGGCGGAAGCGGCCGCGGGAGGGGGCGGCGGGGCCGGAAGGCGTCGCGCAGCCGGTGGTGCCGGAGAGGTGGCCCGGGAAGCAGCGGGGCGGGCGCTGTCCGCCGAGCGGGGCGGTGCGGCGCAGTGCAGGGCGGTGCAGTGCGGCGCGGCGGGGGCGCGTCCGAAGCCTAGCGAGGTCGGGCGGCAGGGCCTCGGCCGCCCGCCGGCGCTGGTGGGTGCGCTTCGGGGCGCGGCGGGGGTGCGGTCCGTGGGAGCGGGAGGCTGCGCAGCTCGGTATCCAGCTCCCCTGTTGCCTTCAGCTTCTTCGAAATTTCTTTGTAGATCCAAGTTGGAATTTGGCAGTAAGCGGTGGATCTCCTGGAGTGAATGTCCCGCATGTTTGCGGATCAGTGATTGGCAGCCCCCATTTCCTCCTGACAGCAGTGCTCGGCTGCCGGAGAGCTCGGGGCAGCGTCCCAAGGGGCTTTCCTTGCTGCCTCAGGCAGGTTCCACGGGTGTCAGCTGAGGCCTCTTGGCGACACTGGTACTGCAGGAGCCGCGGCGATAACCCTGCTGGGGCTGTCCCGCTTTGGTACCAGCTGCTCGCAAAACCAGGAGCCCGTGTCTCTGAAATGTATCAGCAGTTGTGCGTAAAAGATGAACAGGAGTTTTATTCTTTAGTGACTGTAACAAACAGCTGCCGTTAATGCCTAAAGTCTCTGATAACCCATTTAGTTCACTGACTTTTCTAAGTCTTCCTTATATTCACCAACAGTAGGTTTTTGTTTTCTGCAGCTATTGATTTCAGTTTTTCCAGGCATGACTTCCTCCTGCAGTTTGGATCAGCAAAGGGCAGAATTAATGACTGCTGAATCATAACAGAGTCTTACACAACAGAATGCAAGTTAACTTGCCTGAGCAAAACTAGCTTCAGTGATACTGGTACCGCTTCTAAATGTTCATGTAATCTTCTTCAGCACTTGTTCTGAATATCTTGGGTTTGAGTTCTCTAGACTGTCATTTCATGAGTTACAGAAGTCATTGGGTCTCATAGTTTCCTTTTCTTTTGAACAATGTTAAATATCTCTGCCTAAAATAGAACTTGTGTTTTATGGTGTTAAATATATATTGAGTGTAGTGGTATAATAAATCTAAAATAAATGTTTCTGTATACAGAATGGAGACCGATTGCAATCCTATGGAGTTGCCCAATAATACAGGGTTTGAAGAGGATTCTGATTATAGAGACTTCGAAGGAACAGACGTGAAAGATATGAGACTAGAAGCTGAAGCTGTTGTAAATGATGTTTTGTTTGCCGTCAGCAACATGTTTGTGTCAAAAGCCCTTCCCTGTGCAGAGGATGTGGCATATATCAATGTGGAAACCAGGGAAAGGAACAGATACTGTCTGGAGCTCACTGAAGCAGGACTCAGGGTAAACTAATTTGTTTATAATTTCTTAAACTTCTTTGTTTTGAACAATGAGCATATTCAAAAGGTGCCTAGAAAAATACTTCACTGGCAACCATACATATTCCTCTTGTACTTTTATGAAAGCCTGATCTACATGTCTTCTTCTAGAAAAGGGAACTTTAACTAGTTACTTCCAACAAAGCAAGAAGGGAAGTTAATAAAAAAACAGGAACTTATTTAAGACACAAAATGATGAAGATAGAATCAGCAATTTGTTACAGGCATGTCAGTCTTTCGGTTTCTCAGGTACACAAAGAAGTCCATAATACAGCATCTCTACAATTCCTTTTTGCACCATTTGTAATTTTTGTCCAGACACATAGATGTGAGACTTCTTTTCAAAGATCGTAATGAAGTATTTTACTAATATTCTGAGTTTTGGACAAAAGGTGTTTGAAATTATCTTAAGTACAGTATAACCAGTAAGCTCCATAGTAGAAAGCAGAGACTGTGATTTAAATCCAGTATTTTTTGTTCTCACATTACTGTACTACCCTGACTGGCAAAGTTAAATGTTGTGCTACATGTGCCAAGGTCATCATCACCACAGAAATTTAATCATCCAATTCCTTGTTGCAGGTAGTAGCTTATGATTTTGATCAGACTGATGACAGACTGCAAACTCCATACCATGAAACTGTCTACTCCTTGTTGGACTCGCTCAGCCCTGCATATCGAGAGTTATTTGGAAATGCATTGCTACAAAGACTAGAAGCTTTGAAGAAAGAAAGTCAGTCGTGATTTACCCAGATATGAGGAAGATTTAGTGCCAGAAGGAATTCTTAGTATGAAGCACTGAGCTCTTCCTTACAAACATCTTAAGCTTCATTTCTTGCATTAAAGTCTAGTTCATGCTAGTACATTATTATATAATGTTTATATGTTATAACAGGTATATTATATAACATTTTGCTACCATGGGTTTGCATATATCACAATGTTGTTAAAAGCCGCTTTGATAAATAGCGGAAAAAATTCTTAATTTTACTTTTTGTTGTAAATGAGCATGTAAGTTGCTCCATATGATTTTCAAAAACCTTGGTCTCTTTTCCAAGTCTTAGTATTCAAAACTAAAAAAATAGAGACTGAATGTTATAGATATAAGTAGTAATTCTTTATGTGTGTGCTTACTGATAATTTTCATGCCTTCTTTTTAAAATAGAAGGTAACTACTTGGTCTACCCAGTTAATGAAAATACAGCTGGAAAAGTTCTGCAAAGAATTTCTGCTTGATTTGCTATACATAAATCTGAAAGCTCTCAGCTTTGCAGCAAGAAAGATGGTTCTTCAACATTTGAGCATTTCTTATATAGTGGCAGTATCTGAGTTTAAAACAAGGCTGAGCATTAATTGATCTGTCCTTGTCTATGGCAACCAGCAAGCTCCAAATAATACACAAGATGAACTGCTTATAAATGAATGTATTGTCTGAACCACAAATGATTAAGCACAGAATTGATGGGCTACACATTTCCTAAAAATGATGTTATATATGCTATATATATGTACGCTATACTGCAACTGTTTGAGAGGCTTGGAAGGCCTGTTTACTATTTTGAATGTGTGTTTACATAATGTACAGGATATACTCAAGAGTATTTTTGCTTCAGCCTTTACTTTCTATAATACAGGACTTTGGTACTCCCAGTTTTCACATTTTCTCCCTCAATTGTACAGTCTCCTCTCTTAATGAATACTAAAGTAAGCACTGTAATGTTAATTGCATTGTATTGGTTTGAAACCAAAGGCTATATGAAATTTGCTAAGACTAATACAAGCTGGAAGATATAACTTGTATTTTCTACTTGAAAATTGGTACAACTCTCTTTATAAATCTATTGTTCTGCTATAACTTTTCAAGTATGTACTGAATGGTAGACTTTTTAAAAATTAGAGTTGGGTAGAAATGCTTGTACAGTTGAACTGATGTTCTGTGACATTCATACTTTTTGTATTCTTCTATTATTCGGTATTTGTGTATCTTGATTTAAACAATCCTGCCATTATTCTTCTATGCTTTTGTGACAAGTATATGTAGTAGCTCTTTTGGAGCCACATTTAGGGATTTATTGGTTCTCACAAATTCCAGTGACTTCAGTAGAGCTATGTTGACTTCTACTTGCTATAGGTTATACTGATCAGACAAGCCTAGTGGAGCTTTTATAATGGCTTTGGGTTAGCAACGTGCAACTATGACAAGACAACTGTAATTAGTGCTTCTGTTTTCAAGAGCTTAATTTCATGGTTATTATCTTTTTGGGTTGGAACTTCTGGAACTACTCCTCTGCCCTAGGGTAGGCTTCCATGCTCCAAACATTGTTCATAGGCTCTCTTTTGCGCACAGGTCTGTGGCACGCGGTTAGTCCTCTGTGAGGAGAATGTACTTTAGCAAATTTATATTCGAATATTTTTCCTTGCAACTGATTTACTTGTTCAATTTCAATGACTAAAGAATTAAATAAATGGACCGGTGCGTAGTAGTTTTCTTGTGGGGGGTGGAGCTACTGCAAAGTGGGGGGTGAACAAATGAAGTCATCATGCCCTTAGAAAAATCTTAAATAGCTGTCAAGTATTTGGAAAACTGACTGCAACCTTTTCTCTGCTGAAACTTTGTCATGAAAAAACAAGGTACATGATTGTAAAGGACATGGAGTATTAGAAAACGAAGTGGGAAAATGCCGAAGAAATGTTTCATTGCTAAATTTTGGGGTTTGTTTTTGGTTTGGGTTTTTGGTTGGTTGCTTGTTTTTTTGTCTTAGAGGTCTTTAAACCGTCATTTTGTGTGGTTATTATAAGCATACTTTCAAAACAGGTATTTTGTAGGTGTTAACAGAAGAAACTTGTGCTATTTCTTAAACTGTATTGCAGCGTTAACCCATAAGTGGGACAGCAATGTCATTCCACCACTTCTGGGTTTCTGAGGATGACCAAAATGCTCTCCCATGCCTGTACTGGGGCATTGCTGCCCCTATGGAGCGTGTCGGCAGCACTGACGAGGGAGAATTTCACGACGTCTCCTTCAGCTGTCAATAGTTTCCATTGTCCGGAGCCCTGAGTAAGTGCTGCTGAGACAGCTGTTGATCTGTGAATCGCCTAAGCACCCCCAGAGCCTGCCCGCTCTGGGAAAGGAGGACTGATAACCTAATTAAAGTCTATTTTTGTCTCGGCAGCACCACACACCTCTCGCGCCGTTCGGAACAGTGTCCCACGCTGAGCGGGGACCGGCCCGGGTGCGCACGGCGGCTGCGCGCAGCGCGCGACGGCCCGTGCCGGGGCGGGGCTGCGGACGGCGCGCCCCCAGCGGCGGCCGGGGGAAGCGCGCCCGGCGCCGGTCGCGCGGCAACGGGCCGCGTCCCGGGCTGCAGCCATGGCGGCCACGGAGGAGCCGCCGGGCCGCCGCGTCTTCCTCAACCACCTCGACTCTTACTGCGGCCGCAGCATCGGCGAGGTGACCGCGGGGCGGCCCGCAGCTGCTCCCGGCCGCCGCTTCTTTCTGCCTCAGGCACCTCCCCCCGCCGGGGAGCCGCGGCTGGTCCCCGGGGAGCTCGGCCGGGCGGGCAGCAGGATCAGCTGAAATAGCTGCTGAGGAGAGGGACCGGAGCAATTGAAGGGTTAAGATAACGAGGAGTGAAAATAAAGAGTTATAGGAGCAGGAGGTGTGAATAAAGCTGGTCGGGAGGGTTCAGGCAGTAGCTGATCGCTGTGGAGGGCGATAACCAGCATCCCTGTGAGGTAACCCCCGCCCGAGAGGAGCCAGGTGCGGAGCGGAGATCCAGGGACTCGCCAGCACCTTCGGCTTTGAGGCGTAGGACACAAGACAAAACATTCCAGCTGAGGCTGAGCAGTCCGTAAGGTTTTCCCTTCAATGGGAAGCTGTTTCTGAGTGGCATTACCAACAACAGGAGCAGGGCTGGTCATACGGTGCTGGTGTCTTCTCGAGATCACGAGAAGCTGTGTAGGGCTCAGTAGATATTTGCATACGAATTGCGTGCCTTGTACATTGCAGTATTTATCCACCTGTGTTGTTGGGGCGACGCTTGGAAGCCCAGAAGAAGAAGAGGAAGAAGATGAAAATGGTTCAGATGTTGATGTTCCCACTACCTCAAAGGAGGATATCTACGAAGTAGTGGGTACTCTTTCTGAACCAGGGAGTACCAATCCACGTTTTGCAAAGGAAACTTATGTAGTAAGTATGAGTCTTATTTCAGATTGCCATTAGACAACATTAGAAATATTGCGAGTCATGTAGAATGACCTGCACTAACGAAATGGCCTTTTGTTCCTGCTGGAAGCTGTATATATCTGTTTTATTCCTTCTGCTTCCTGCATGCGCTCTGGCTTCCTCTCTTCTAGGTCTGACACAGCAAATAGTAAAATGAAGGCACTCAGGCAGAAAATAGATGATGTCCTCATAATAACTTTTTTTAAAAAGTCTATCTTGATGATATACAGGTCTGCTTTCTTTTACTCTCAAAGTTTACGCCTCAAGTATCTCTCATCTTTTTTTCTTTTATCACCATTTTGAAGGTAGTGGTGGTGGAATCAAAGTTAGTGTCCCCCTTAACTGTTCATTGAAATCACAGCTTTCACTAGCAGCTAGTTGTTCTGAATACCTACATATTTGAATAAAGATGTGTATGTCCAGAGTTTAATTAACTAAAGGAGGCTTGCTCTTATGAATGTGATTGCATATTGCTTGATTTAGTTTTCTGAAACTAGAATAGTCTGTCTCAAACTGCTTATTATAAACTGATTATTATTCTTCTTATTGAAGAATCTCTTCAAACATTTGAAAATTTTGATGTCCATACAGCTGAACTGTTCAATCAGGAAACTGGCTGGCAGTGTTTAGTTTTAACCACTGCTTTTTGCCCAAAGTGTTTCCTGGATTTGCTCAAGTTATACAGACAATCTGCACTTAATAAAAATTACAGGATGCTATCTTGCAAGGAAATGGACATTTTTTTATGTCTTCTCTATTCTGCCAACTGGTAATTGTTTAAAACACCTGGATGAGTAATGCATATTTTTTGACATTCAAAAATGGACTAAAAATATGGATCCTAAAATAACATTAAAAGTCCATATTTTTGATCTATGTTAATATGTACTCTAAATTTAAAATTTCAGCATTTAATTTACATTTCATCAGCTTCCTTATATCTGACAGGTAAAAGTTTGATAACTATCTTATGAATAATTCCAACATCCTAGTGTTAGAAAACCACATTCTATCCAGAAGTTAAACTTGAAAAGGATTTTTTTTTTTCCTAATGACACCATCTAACTGTTTTTCCCTTAGGTCTCTTCTCGAGAAGCACTCTTAAGTCACTTGCTTGAGTGTGAAATTGTTATATATAATATCACTGAGGATGCACACCAAATTGAGGAAGCAATGTGGGCTGCTTCTGGTTAGTATAGCTGTACCTGAATAAAAATTTTGTTTCTATTCAGCCATCAAAATTTGCCATAAATGTGTAATGAAATTATCAGGGATTCATTGTTTACTTTAATATAAAATTGGGATCCTTGATGGAGAAATGCTGCACAAATTGTTTGGTTAAATAGCAAGGAACCATAGAATGCACTGTCACATTCAGAAGGGAGAAAAGCTGACATGGAATGGTCCAACTCTTTAAATGACACATCTGTGTAGGCAGTAATTTCCCTAAATAACTGTCAACTGTAGTCCCCGTGCATCTATTTGCATTGGGAGGTGGGTAGAAAATTTGCTCCTGTGATATTCAAAGCGTATTTCAATATTTAATATAATTATTTTAAGTTTATTTTTCTTAAAAGTCCAATAAAAAATACTGCTAACAGTCTTTTGGAGACTTTCTCCTTATTGTTACACCCAAATTCTAATAGGCATCTGGAATCCTTTTATGGTGAGAGTACAATATCATTCTTTATACGATAGATAAACTAAATTATGCTTTCCTCTTTATAGCATGGATACTCGGACAACAGAATAATTTGCATAACAAAAAATTTATTATTTTGTTTGATATTAAAATAAACTTTACATACATTCAGTAGCTTTTTTTTTCCTATAATGAAAAACCCACACTTTAAAATTTTCTTTCAGTATTTCGGCAGTCAATAAAGATTAATCATTTCCTAGTATATATGGTTTTGTTGGGGACTTTTTTTCCCCATGATATGTAGCCCTGTGGAGATTATGTCAGTTCCCAATAATTTGATTATTTATTACCATTGTTTCTCTTTTTTTAACTCTTTCCTGATTTATTACCTTTATTTGATATTAAATCCAAGACCATTTGCTTAAAAAGACATATCACAAAGAATATTGATATGAATGTCTATACAGGTCCTTAATATAAAAGCAAAAATACTGTTTGAATAATAGTTTAAAATAAAATCCTTGCTTTCATTTAACAGCCCTACATAACGAAATAGAGACTTTTGCAAAACAAAAGTTATTCATCCTCATTTCAACAATAATGACTTGGGGAAATACCAAACTCTCTGACCCTGTAAGTAATATCAAAACATTAATCTTTTTTTAACCAAATGTTGCCATTTAATGGAAAATGTTCATTATATTCAGTTACACAATGCATTTCAGGTATGTGCTTCAATGGTAGCTAATAGTGAGGGGCTTTTTAGGATTCTTTCGCCCTTGTTCACTGCTTACTGCCAAAATTGCTAGATGTAATTCACTGACAGAAAAGTTTAGGCATCGGGCTATAATGATACAGAAAGACATAAGGAGTTGCTTGGTCAAGAGGCAAGACAAATGCTAACCACAATATGAACTGTCTTTCAGTCATTAAAAAAATCCCGTGTTAATGGCGTATTTAATGAAATACATAATTAAAATAGATACATCTTTATATGTAACGTATTTTCAGGAACCACGTTGGGCGCTTTGTAGTATGCTATTGCAATTCTCAAGTTCATTGTTACAGACATAGAGTTTTTCAGCCTTGTGTAATGATATATATAATAAAAACTAATGTTTTTTAAAATATGAAAAGTAGTTTAAAGTCTTTTACTGTGAAATTTGAAATTGAACTAAAGACATTTTCAAAATGTTGAACTTCAAGAGTCAAATTCAGAACCTTGAAGAGTTTCAAATGAAGACAAAGTTAAAACAGATTTTAAAATACTTTTAAAGAACTTCCTTTAACTTTTAAAAATTGTTCTAAGAAATGTATAACAGCCACATCTTTTTCTTTGTAGGAAAATCCTGAGACTCCTTTAAATGATGATGATTTTCGCAGAAGAAAATCTCATCCTAGCTTTATGGATTACTTAAATGCTGAAAAACACGTTGCAAAACTTGGGAAAACTGTATGTATAGAACTTTTTTATAAAAATAAGTTGTTTTGTCTTCTTATTTAGAGCTTTTTCTTAGTAATGGAAATTATTGGCCATGTGAATAAGTTTAAGAATGTGTTATTGTCTTTAGAAATATCGATGATATAAATTATTAATGAAATAACGTAGTATAGAGAATGCTATAGTGTCTTTTGAAACCCAAGTGTATGCATAATATAAATCCCAAATTCTGTCTTTTTTTGTCTTAGGTAGGGAGTAAATCATGCTTATCTTAAAAAAATACAGTTTCTTTGGTTGGACCAGAGAAAATCAAAGCTGGGGTCTATGTGTGGAAAGGTTTGAGGAAGAAAGCTTGTAGAGGAAGGGGATGTTAGTAAAGCTCTAAAGAAATGCAGCATCTTTAAATATTAATAAGCTATGTTAGTATTATGTCTCATTTAAATACTTAGATGTTCTGGCCACACCTAGCATGTTCCTGTGTGCTCTTGGAGCAGAGGCCTTGTTGACTTTTATTGCACCCTATAATTCACTTTAGAATCATGGCCATAGAGCTGACACAGAATAGCTAAAATATGTTATCACTGTTTATGTGTTTTAAAATCCCCTCCTTCAGCTTTGCTTGCTTTGATCTGATTAGACTATTAATCTCACTAGAGAACAGACTATGCCTTTATTTGTATTTAAGAATTATTATTAAATAAATACCAACAGTGGCTCAGCTTACAATTCAGGAAAATGGAAGCTGTTGTCATTAGCAGTGGAGTACTGAGGAGGTTAGGAAGACAACAAAATACATTGGGTGATGAAGGTGTCATTTGGTCATTCTTTTCCTGTGTTGGATCTCCCATAATCAGTATAATTCAATGTCCATTGCATAAATTTATCCAGCTAGTAACAGAATGGAAATAAATCTTTCTCTGATTCGAGTACACATTTGCCATCTTATGCCCTGCTGAGAAAATAGCACTAGAAATTATATTCTGTTCTACCATGGGTCGAACAGTACAGAATACAAGCAAAAATTTGGTTTACAGCTTGAAAAATCAGTGGTAAATTGGTTTTTCTTTTACTGTGCTAACATGGATTTATAAGACCATGGGATAAGTTTCACACTTGCGATGTTCAAAACATGAACATTTTAAACAGCATCCATCAAACCTTGTGTTAACTTCTGCCACCACTTAATACCCAGATGAACTATTGACTATTTTTCTGACTAGTCCAAAGCACTGAGTCACTGCATACAAACGTATTTATATAATTAACTTCTAAGTGTTTGTCAGGCTGAACATCTATTGAGAAGACCGATATATAGCAGTACATGATAAAGCAACTTGAATATTTTCAATACCTAACTGCTGTAACTCTTTCAAAAGGAGCCCTTTTCCTCCAGAACTCCAGTGTCAGCATCAATGGGTATCACTGCCCCTGGGTAATTTCTGTCAGCACTTTGGAAATGGAAGGCTCCAAAGCATCTGTTCTTCCCATGAAAGTAGCTTTGGCTTCCTGTGACAGCTGGAGACTTCTGGATTACAGTCCTTACTTATTTCTAAATTCAGTGATTTCTAGGGAACGTGCCATCAGTGAAATTAGTGTTATCATTCCCTGCAAAGAACTCAGACACTAGGATTTATCAGTCTTGTCAGCCAGGTAGAGAAGCTCTTGCACCAAGAATAGAAGGTTTTCTAAGCCTTGTCTGTTCAGAGTGCAATTTCGTGGAAGTTGTTTCTTAAAGCAAGACTTCACCTCTCTGCATTAGTGTATCTCTCACCTATTTTTTGATTAAAATTCAGTAAGACTTGAGTTCAAGAGTCTTCGCTTTTTATCACTAGCAGTTTTTTGCCTTTACCTTTGTGGCATTCAGGGCACTCAGGCTGTGTCGCTTTTCTCAGAAGCTGGAATCTCTGGGGTTCTGCCAAAAATTCAGAATCCTTGGAGAAATATCTGCCTACCACAGACAGAAAAGCTCTTCATCCCCCAGCTCTGTTCTCAGTGACATCACAGTTCCAGAATCCATTTAGATCTCTTTCTCACTTCAAGCAATTTATTAGAACAAAGTAAGCAAACAAGCATAAAACAACCACAGCTTGGAACTGATGATGCCAGCTAGAAAGTGACACCTAGTGGCTTTAATGAACTATACACGGGAACGTGGCATTCCTTACCCGGGACTAAACATGCCATGTGGAACAGCAACTTGCCTAAGAATTCCCTCATTTTTAAAATGACTTATAGCTAAGTAACTTCAAGTAGTACCTTCTCATATGGGTGGCTTGTGACACTAAGTAAGTATTGTCAGAGGAACTGAACCTGTTTTAGAGGTTTGTATTTCAGTGAAATACAGTGCTCTGTGCCAAGCTAGGGTTTGTCTTCACACAAGGCAGGAGTTAGCACAAGGTACACGGAAGAAAATCCTGTGTTACATTCTTTTTAAGGGAATAGCACCTCCTGTGCATTCAGAAGAGGCAGGTTTTTCCTGCAAGGAGACGGAAATTACTACGTGTCTGCTGGGACATGTTTGTAGTCTGTCCAGAGCAACCCTGGGAGCTGCTGCTCTTAGGTACAAAGAGTATCTGTCATGGTTTTCAAGCAAACTCAGTGTGTGTTAAGATCCGAGTAGTGAGAGATGCCTCTGCCCAAATTAAGATGCGCATGAGACCACATGCTGAAATCAGTGATACAGATTTTATTTAACAGTGAATGTGAGGTAGAGAGATAGAAAGAAATAGAAAACAGAGGGGAGAGATCAAGCAGAAGGTAGTCACCACCCATGGATCCAGTGGCATCGTGTTGGTCCTTCTTCATACTGGGCTCCTCAGTAATGGGGGTCCCAAAGCAGTTCAGAACTTTTCATATTTATACATTTTAGCAAACAAAGGAATTAATGTTCATTGGCTACATCGTTCTCTTAATCTGTTGGTTAAATTATTCCCTCACTCCTAATGCTAATTAGTCCCATGCTCAGTCTTTCTCTTCTTTTGAGTTGATGGGTTTCTTGGGTCAGTGGGCCATGAGTTGGTGGTCATCATCTACCCCTGCCCGAACTACCTTTTACCCAGTCATAGCTGATTTCAGCACACTTGCTGAGCTGGCTTTCCTTGTCGCCTGTACATTCTGCAATCTTTGTGATCACTATCAGCAAAACATTCTCCTCCCCAAGCTTTGTTAATGTCCCCCTGGGATAACACCCAGACAATAGTACCACCCTTATCTTATCTTATCTTATCTTATCTTATCTTATCTTATCTTATCTCAAGTTGGCGCTGTGGTGGCTTATTTTACAGTCCAAGTTCCAGGTATCCATGGAGGCATATTCAGCGGGGCTTCAGTGATTGTTGGTGGTCACCATCTGACCCATAACTAGGGGTCATCTTTGAGCACTGATATGCATATGAGCAGTTGCTTCATTACACTGTTTGCCACAGTAGGAATTTTTGTCCAGGTGCACTAACCAGGATGTGCTAACCAGATCTCGCCCCGGCCATGCCTGGAGTTAGTGTTATCCTGTAGCTCCCCTCTGTGTTTATCTCAAGGCAAAGTCCTTCTGTGGCCTTAACTGCTTGAAACAGGCAGCTGTCCTTACAGTGTGGAAGCTCTTCTGCTATCTGTAATGTCTTCTAATTTTGGTGTTTCTAGTGATTAGCAACAAGCTGTTGAATTCATGTGAGTTGAAGTGGTTTTTATAACAAGGTTTGACTTTGTAAGTCTATAGATAAAAGCACATAGATACAACACACTGATTTTGCAACTCGTCTTGTGTTACATGATGCTTTGCTTATATAATCAAAGATTGGCTAAGACCTGCCTTATTTTTCTGTATCTGAAGTATTACAAAGATGATAACAAAAGGTTCATTCCCCCCCACCCCAAAGAAAGTAGATCCCAAATCTGCACATGTATTCCCACTGCTGATAAAGGCAAGTTCTTTTACATTGTATGATGGAGATATCCAGTGCCTAGGATCTTTAATAATTTTGTTTCATCTTAAAAATTTCAAAGTGACTAATTCAAAAGACTTCTTTGAAAGTTTTTTTCCTTTCAGATGATTTTAAAATCTTTTTTTTTCTTTATAACCATCTTCACTGTTGATACAAACAGTAAAATGTATATCCAAGCAGACAAATTTATGACATTACACAATAATGATCAGCCAAAAATACGTGGGTTAATCATGATGTGTGGTTAGGAAAACATTTAAATAGTCCAAAGATTTTCTTTTTTGAATTGTGCATTAAAATGAAAGTTAAGAAATTGTAAAATCATTAATCCAGCATTTTCTGCTCCTTTAGGCAGCCAGATGCAAATATAATGCAATTGAAAAAATAGCTGCAATGAATTTCAGAGTTATTTTTTCTTGAAAATAGAAAGCAGAAGCATGAGTTATCCTGTTCACTTAATTGATTTACGTAACTTCCTATTTTTTTAACTCGTAATTTTATTTTAATTTTATAATTTTTGTTCAAATGTAGACAGATCTCTTTTTTGAAGACAGCTGTAGACAGACAGCTTTTTTTTGAAGAAAGTAATAACAATATGACTCAGGAAGCTGCAGGATATGCAGCAATTGATCTAGTTACAGCTTGGAAGTGATACCGTTTACACACTTTGTATATTTAGCGCACATGTATTCAAGAGTCAATGTCAGCCTGTATCCCAATTGCAGTACCAGATTTTAATAAAAACTTTCTTGCTGATTTCACTTTACAGAACAAAGAAAAGTTTTTAACTTATGTTGTTGCCTCAGGACATCAATATGGAGCTGAGGAAGGACTCTTCCACTACTTTTTTAAGGTAGACATCCAACTATGTTCAAAGGATCATTTAATTTCTAGGGGTAAACTGCACTGGAATTGAATCCATTCTTAGCAGCCTTGGTACCCCCTAAGCTTAATGCTTTCATGAGCATAACTGTTTATTTGATCCTTTTGAAATCTTTTAGCTGCAGTGGAAGTGTTTTTCTCTTTTTTGGCTCTATTTTGTCTTAGATATTTCTGTGGTTTTTGAACAGTATCTCCATATGTACTTTTCAGTGAGAACATGTCTGTCATATAAATGGAATCCAGGGAAATGCCTTTCTTCTCAACATTACAGTATCTTTTTTTTTCCCCCCAAGCATTTGTTTTTTGGGTGATTCAAAGTAATATTTCTCAAGATTAAAGAATAGTATTTAAAAAAAAATTATTGTTTTTAGTAGGCTGCCAATAAGTATTTCTCAAGAATGGTCTCCTTTACTGCAGTTCCGTTAATTATTCAATAAACTGAACTTTAAATCTTGAATATACAGATTTGCCTAGTAATCAAATGTTACTTTTTTAGCTCTAGTTAAAAGTGACCTCTTTTTCTCACTTTATTCTCTGTATTTTCAGATGTGTTGGCTTGGTGAGGCTCCTGCAATACCTGTTTTTGGAGATGGAAACAATATTATTCCAACCATTCATATTCGTGATTTAGCAGCGTAAGCAGGAAAAAAAAATTTTCTCTGAGCAATAATTGTTACCTAGCTAGATAACAAATCCAAATCCACTAGAGAGTACTGAGGCTTTAAAATGGAGTGGGTTGGTTTAAGGTCACTCCTGGGCCCTTTTAACTGAGTCAAACAGAGCCTTCAGTTTCTTTAGAGGTAGATGTGCGTTCTGTAAACCTTATCTGACTGTTGCACTGGCTCTTTGCTTTTAATAAATGACAAGTCACGCTCAGTCTAGAGTGTGATACCAGTTAACTGGCACAGAACTGGAAATGGATTCTGGACTCTGCAGTGGACTAAGATAATATCTTCGGCAGATATAGCTTTTTATTCTTTTAACTTCTTTCCAAATAAAATTTATAGCTGTGCTTCTTTAGTAAGTAAAATATATATGAAAATGTCATGCTCTGAAATGTTCTGCAAGAATTTGCAGACTCTTGGTACTGTTTCTGAAATACATTTAACAAGGAAAGCCCTGGATGCTTCTCCACGTACCAGCCCGGGCTGCACTTGCTATGTTTCAGAGTGCTGCAAAATGTAGCAGACCACAGGCCAGACTTTCAGTATGTGCTTGCAGTAGATACATCAATGCACACACTTGAAGAATTAATAAAGGTAAGACAGTTGGTAAAAGTAAGATATTTGAGTTTCTTTTTTGTTTCTTAAGATATCTATATGTAAGGTTTTAAAACTATATGTTTTACTGAAGTAGAAATTCTTAGGTCTTCCTGAATTATCTTGAGTAATAAATTACATGGAAGACTATTTTGAAATCCTCTAAAACTTCTGTCCTTTGAACAAAATACATTACTTGATCTTGCAGAATTAATTTTTGCACTATTATAATTAACTTAAATAGAAATTTTACCTAAGAAAGTTATGGAGAATTGTTATGGGATTCACAGTACTGTGATTAGATACTCAGCCTTTACCATGTGTTTCCCGTCATTTTGTGGAAGATATTTTGTTTTTCCAAGAGTTTTGAAATTAAGTCTAGAAGTAGTCTGGATGACACTGGGGAACTATACACTGTGACAGTGAGAGTCAGCCCATAGGCCACTTGCTGACTGTAGATTGAGCCAACATTACATAAGGACCAAACATAAGAGTCCAATCTTTTTGGTTGTATCAAAGAGAGTTTAATGCAACAGTGTGTTAGGGAGCTCACTAGAAGATGAAACCTGTGCTTTGGTTCAGGTAGGCACCCTAAGGAGCGTGGTTGGTGTCCTTTCATGGGTATGTGGTTGTTTAGAAATGGGGAATGGAGGACAGGAGTAAGTGGACAGTTTTTGTGGACAGGAAGTTGCCAGTGGAGGGAGTGCTACAGAGAGCTGTCTTGGCACGGAGCTGTACCAGCCCAGGGGAAGACTGGGAAGGTGCATGGGAGAGAAACACCTTAAGGGTTATAGTTGAAGATCAAAAGAGTGTTTGGAAGGAGTATGACATATGCCTTTTCCATGCTTCAATCAATCACTGAAGCCAGAATGCTGGATTATTTGGTCTGATGGTCTACATAAATGTTTATGATTTTATGGAATGTAGTGGGGTTTAAATCTATTTTAAAGGGCAGTAGGAGTAACTAACAATTTCTGTTTAATGATGAAATGCAAATGATATATGGAGAGTTATCAGTGGCATTGATCTGAAAACCCTTCCCAATTGTTAATGGAATTAAATACCTCAGGAACCTGAAGTGAAAGTGCTGGGAAATAATAAAGGTCTCCAAATAGATCTTAAGCACTAGGAATTCTTACATACATTTAAGAGCTTTATAAAACTTTTCTGTGGTTTTGGGTTGTTTCTTTGTTTGTTTTATTTCTTTTATTGCAGGTACTAAGGAAGAAGGGTCACTTAGCAACCAAAAGCTATTTAATACTAACATTAAAGTTAATATATTGTTTTTAGATCTATTTCAAATCAGCATCCTGATTTTCTAGGTAGAGTGTAACATAAAATTTAAAGCACGTATTTTAACCACAGAAATCCTGTTCAATTTTTTTCTAAAAATCTGATTTGTTAAGTGGTTCTGGTGTGGGTTTTTTGTTTATCTGTTTGTTTGTTTGTTTGTTTTTCTGATAGTGTATCAGTAAAAATGTTGGACCAGGAAAAATTGAGAAGGTTCCTAAAGAAAATGCATTCCTGAGTAAAGAGCTAACAGTCAGTACTTTTCTTTCTTTTATTACTTCAGGAAAGTATTTAAACTTAAAAGTATAATGAAATATATAATTACTTTTTTCTTAATTTCACCAGAAAAATTTAACCCTGACATATGCCTAAAAATATTTAAATTGTGTTTAAATTTGGAAAATAAACAAAGTCGAATCTAGCCATCACAGAATAGAGAATTTTGAAGAGTTACAGCCTGATTTAAAAGAATAAAACACTGAAGCTCTGATGTCACTGTTCCATTTATCATACCAGAGCACTCTAACAAAACCTACACAAAATGATAAAAATAACAAAAAAACCCTTAATAATGCAGTGCTGCTAAGGCTGATGAACACAGCATACATAAATGATGTTGTATTCATCTATTCATCCAGAATAAACTGTTCCCTGGAAAAATAAACAAAATACAACCACGGTAGTTTTAAGATGGTACTTGACAAATTTATGAAAGAGGTGAGTGCTTGCAATTACATGAAAACTTAGCATAGTACAGAATAATTGTTTAGTGTTGCATGTTCTAATAGATCTTGAGAACACTCAAATACAAATATGCATTGAAAATTAATATTTTTTAAAATCTTAAAATATCAGTTTTCTTTGTATGCAAACCTTCTTTGCCAATGCTTTAATTCTTTCTATTCTCTCCATCCATTCTAATCTCTTGTTCCAGCTGTTCTTTTAACATGCATAGCTTAAGTCTGTAAATAAATGCAGCTTTGTTCCCTCAGCAAATGCAATTGGATATGTTGTTTGTGAACCTGCGAATGGAACCTGCTTTTCTGAAAGAGAATTTCAACATTACGTGGGTTGCTGAGGGAGGACTAGTAGAGAACATCGCACAAGTCGTCATGGAGTACAAGCGAACTCGAGGATTACTGGTAAGGCTTTGTATATACTACTTTAAATTGCCTTTCTCTCTTTTTCCCCAGTAGAAATAGTTACATAAATACAAGCCTTAAATTAATTGAGTAAAAATACATAGAAGATGGATATAGATGCAAAATAAGTGAACATAAAAAACTTAAATTGAAGAAGTTAAATAAGAGGCAAATTAAAATTAAAAAATAATGACTGAATTTTATTTCCTTTATGCCTAAAACTGAAATTCTGTAAATGCAAATTAGCTTTGTGTGGATGCTGAAGGCTTGGTCACAGGGAGATTTTCCAGCTTTCTGCCAGCATCTGTGTGAGAGTCCTTGCTTTCACACAGACACTGGCCGAAAACAGTCAGAGGTTTTTGTAAACCAATCCCTTTATCTTGCAGGTGCAAGATTGTTATGAATATTGTTGGGATGCTGACTGGAGAAATATTTTGAAATGGGTGTTGTAGGGTTTAACCAATCATTCTGGGAGGTGGATGGTCAAGAACCAATAACTTTTTGCCATTCAAGCGAACTAAGATATATAAACGAGTCTGTGAATTAATAAATACTTCCATTTCTTCCTGGATTGAGCCTATGTCGTTTCTTGCCGACCCCGGTACAACAGCGACAGCTTTGTGATGGAAAGCTGCTGTTCTGAAGCTAGTTTCTTTATGCAGTATATGGTGCTCTTGGTATTTTTTGCCTCAGGAATACAATAAGTGTATCTTTTATTTAAGCTCTTTTTGTAACAGCCAATAGTTAGGTGAGTATTTTGTGTCCTTTGTATATTCAGTGATTGTGGATATTCAAGTGCAATATAACCTTCATTTTACCCTTCTCTGTTGTGTAATTTACTGGGCAACTAACTTCACTATTTCCTATGTTAGCTTGATAATTAGAACTTCTGTATTCAAATGTATAGTTTACTGAAAAGTGCAGAAAAATGCTTGTTTGCATTCAAGTATTGATGAGTAAGATAAAGCTGTTTAGTATATCTATATCTGGTTCAAACTTTGAGTAAGAGTTCAGAGCATGTAAAACAAGATGAAGCTACTATTGTTAAAAGTTATTTATTGAAAGTCCCTTCGTAGCTCTGAAAGGATTATCAGATCTGTGTTTGGGTTAAACTATTGCATCTAAGCACATACGCATCTAACAAAAAACCAGTACATACCAGATTGCAAGGAGAAGGAAGGCTACTCTATTGCAGAGTAGCTGCTACTCTATTGCAGAGTTTGTACAGCAATAGCAACTCTCTGCCGCTACTCTATTGCAGAGTTTGTACTGTCAGATTTACTAAATTAAGATAGGCACTTAATTATGCATGATTTTGAGTTTATTGCATAACATATTTAATAAGCGTATACTGGAATCCTCATTACACTTACTCATCCTCAGGCTAGAGAGGCTGAAATGAGACATCACTTAAGATTGTGATGGATCTGGAATTTTTGAGGTCAAAGCAACCATTTTGATGACACCAACTCTACCTCAATTGGGAAGTAGAACTATTGCATGTTTACAGTAGAATATCTGCTACAACATTCCAAAATTCACTGCATCTTATCTGTGGGATTGTGTTTCATCTCTTTGGATTATTCAAACATTCACTAGCCACAACAAATTGGTCTGTAAGTCTGCTAGATAGAAGCATGCTTTTTCTCCAACAGTAAATTTCTACATTTAAGTAACTATGTTCCTTGAGACCTCTGGGTGATAGAGAAGATATTCAGCAAGAAATAAATACATGAATAAAACAAAAATATTTTTTTAGTTTTTAAGTACAATTGCTGTTTCCTATTAGCCATATTAAAAATGCATCTATGCTGTTTGAATAATGTTATAGCTTTATCCTTTTTTCCAGCCTCTCAAAGTTTGCATTCATGGTCCTCCCGGGTCTGGCAAATCTACTATTGCTGAGGAGCTCTGCAAACACTACAAGCTACATTACATTAGAACAAATGAAGTGATTGCTGAAAAAATTGCAGATCTGGTGCGTTACTGTTTTCTAATATTCCTGTTATTTTAATTTCTGTGATTTTAAATTGTTTGGCAGCATTTAAAAATTACTTATAATCCCATTATTTTAGAATGGAAATATCTTTCAACATACTGATCGTCTCTGAGGGTTGCACTGAAATCTTTTTGGAGAATGAAAGTTGCTCAGTATCTCACTGTTCATGGGCATACATGAAAGGAATTTTTTTTTCTTTTATTACATCTGTGTATAAAATAAATTTGGTTATAGAATTTCTGAGCCAATTCATATTTCTGTTCTTGTCATCAGGAGAGAATTGTGGCTAAAGAAACAGATGATGTGAAAACAGAAGGAGAGGGAGAAGATGATGTAGAGGAGGAGGGTGAAAATATAGAAGAAGCAAAGGAGTTATTAGAGGGAATAAAAGAAAACATGAAGCGGAATAAAGGTAGGAAATACGAAGTACTAAGATGGGATTCAGGTAGCTAGTGCAACCCTATGCAAATGGAAGTCAGTAAATAAATTTGTGCTGTAGACGTTAACTTCTTATTAAAAGCAAGAATTGACTGGACAAGGGAGAGAAAATATAATGAAAGGTTATGAGTTGAGATAAAGGCAGGGAGAGATCACAAACTGAGTACTGTCATGGGCAAAACAGACATGGGGAAATTACTTGTGTGTACTACCAATCAAATTCAAAGCAGCCACCCCTCCCTTCTCTCCTGAATTTAACTTTATTCATGATTATCTACCTCCTCCCACTAGCAGCACAAGGAGACAGAGAATAGGGGTTATGGTCAGTTCATCACATGTTGTTTCTGCTGCTGCTTCCTCCTCAGGGAGAGGAGTCTTTTCCCTGCCCCAGTGTGGGGTCCCTCACAAAGAAGACAGTCCTCCACGAACTTCTCCAGTGTGAGTCCTTCCCATAGACTACAGTTCTCCATGAACTGCTCCAGAGTGGGTCCCTTCCACAGGCTGCAGTCCTTCAGGCTGTTACGATCCGGTTCAAACTCAGAGAGGCGAAGAAAGCTAAGTCTCTGTGCATAAACCGGAAAGAACTTAGAAGGTTCAAAATATTCCCAGAAATGAGATTAAAACCAAAC